>BMAO01004061.1:0-28299 GCA_019973975.1 Trichonephila clavata
TTCTCCATGAAAAAGTACAAACACACGCTAATTTTCATAATTATCGGTTGAACGGTGTTGGAGTGAAGCGAGGCATATTACAAACTTACATTTTTATATAGAGAGATGAAAGCTGCACGATGTACTACACACAGTATTCGCATCCCTTAATCGCAGTCCTTGTTTCACACATTAGTCAAGTTTTTTGTTATAATCACAGCTTTATAACAAAATACTAATAAAAGTTTTAATAGTATGACATATTCTGAAAAATAAAGATACTTGTTTTTGTTTGTTTATTCTCTCTCTTGCATTTTGTAAACATTTTAAGGCAAAATATACTTTTCTAGCACAGAGCAGTTTCTTTGATGAAAACTAGTTTATAAAATAATCATTTTCGCTTATACTCAAATATTGTAGTGATCTATAACGAAATTGAAGCACAATTTTATACTTCTCAACGATAAATATTTAGTTGAGTTGTATGAATTTACGGCAACAGTAAATTTATATCGTGCTTACTTATAAAATATTATTGAATTAATAAAACAAGCAAAATGAGTAGCAAGTTTCTGTTTCTACAAACATGAATCAGAATTAACACACAAAATAATAAAAACAAGTACTCATTAATTATTAATAATACTTAACAAGCTTTTAATTTGTTAAAAAAATGTCCTTGTTGAGAAATCGCTGCAAAAGAAGCAATGGTAATAATTTGAAGAAAAATTCTTATGAAAACAACATTTATTTTTAAGAAGTTCTGTTCCTCTAAAAAGAAGTATATCAATGTATAGATAGCATTATGGCAGAATTTTAAGGTATTTTTAAATAAATTAAAAACAAAAAATGTAGTAATAAAGGTACAAAGGTACAAATAAATTTGTAATCCTGTTGCAAACACATTTTCATTCCCTCTTGCATTCCCTGTATGTAATCACAAGCAAAGCTTATAACCTTTTGCCTAATGTCGGGAAGCAGTTGGAGACCATTGACAAGTTTTGAATGTTGATGTCTGTGACAAAATACCTACTGCGTGTAACACAGATAAAAACACCATAAAATCGGTGGCCTCGGAGCGATTCCTTTAACTTCGAAACAGATCAAAGTTAGAAGGACCCATGTCACAGGTGGTGGGAGGGTGTAACAAGATTTACCCCATACACCGTCGCAATAGGATATTTTTATGCAAAACGATAGAAAGATTGTTTCTCATGGATGTTTGTGCAGCATAGCCAGACGCATATAGTGCTGTAGAAATCGGCAATAGTAGTCGGCTTTCACAATTTATCCTCCATAACTTGAACCCTAACAGGTTCTTGTCGAAATTTCTGTGAACATTTCAAACCTCGCTCACACCATTCATTTGATTGACGCTTTAAATTAGGCTTTTGGCTCCTGCCCAAATCTCAGCTACGGAGATAATACGCTGTAGAAATACGTTTTTTTTTCATTGTGGTATTTAACCAGGTGCAGGCCAGGTAGAACATATCAATGCCATTTCTGTATTTCGATCAGTTGCTGTGGAACCCTGAGGGCAGCAATTTCCCTCATGTTCAGACATTTCTTAATTATATGGCACACTGTTTGATGACTGAGACCGATCTCAAAGGATAATTCCCGGATCGTCCATCGTCTTTCTATGGAAATGAGACCACCCAGGGTATCAATCTGATCTTGAGGAATAGAAGGCCGATCAAATGCATTGATCATTGCAAATCAGCAGTCTAATTCTGATCCGAACGAAACGGCTTAACTGTTTCGTCCTATACGATGATGCATTTTCACCACATGCTTCCATTTATCCTCGATTATATTCTGTTGCATTATTGCCCAAGCACATCCTCTAGTTTAAACCAAGACCACTGATTACCTTTTCAAAATATGTTTTAGAGCAGCGTTTATCAAACTATGGAGCGTGATCAGTTGGAGGGGGGCGATAAGTGTACGAATGGGTGCGAGCATATTAAAAAGTCGAGAGCAAAAGTTTATTTAAAAAAATACTAATTTACTGAAAGTAAACAAAATACATTCTGACATAATAAAAAATAAAATTAACATGTACATAATATGATACACTTATAAAAGTATCTGTTCTGTGCAATGTATTTTATGAATAATTCAACAATGCTAAGTTAATGCCAGTGACCCCATTAGCTTGTCACGTATAAAATTATATACAAATATTGTCTTGATAATTTAGTTCTGTACGAGGCAGACATCCAACCTCTGACTATGAGATTCGAAGTCAACTCACATAGATATTTCAACAAAATTAAAAACTTTGGCACCTTTAATAGAACCTCTTCTCTCATCTTAAACTGGACAAGTAACCAACAATTAAAGTGAGACAGTCCCCTTAATTACATGTGAAAACGTGGTTTTATAGATTTCAATGTTGAAACATCTACACCTTTTAGCTGCATAACACCCATTGTTTCTTTTAATTATGTTGAATTCCGGGAGGAATTATTGATCAGTACTCCCAAGTATAGCAGCCATCCGGAATTACTCAGACAACTGGCACTTGAGGTCATAAATGACATACCCGATCAAGACTTGATTATTTATACAGATGGTAGTCGTTCGGATACGGGTAGAGCAGGGAGTAGTATATTTAGTAACACTCCCGGGAGTGATGTTAAAATCAGCATTAGGAATTCTGACCACTGTTCCGTTTTTAGATCGGAACTCATCGCTAGCAGTGGTGCTCTTAATCATGCTCTCAACTCTAATAAGGACACTATCTGGATACTGACAGACAGCAGAAGCTTCCTCCAATATCTGAAGAATTGGCCAAAGATCATGGACATCACTGGTCTAGATATTATATCTAAATTGGCTAGGCTTAGTCAGATGAAGCAAGTGTGTCTTCAGTGTATACCATTGGATGTGGGCGTGCCTGGAAACGAGGCAGCTGATGAGCTGGCTGGTAGGGGTTGTTCCTCTGTTTTGTGCCACTCTTAAATTCATTCCCTCTACAAAGCTAAAATGAATGTGACTTTTATAAAAGAATAATATGCTATAAATGAATCTTGAAAGCCTCCTGCTCACCACTGGTACGCAGCTAAGAGTCCTGGTTTATAGTTAGAGTGCAGGGGATCCAGAGCTCTTCAAACAGCCTTGGCGCGCTTTAGAAGTGGTCACCTGCGTGGTATGACCTTTAAGCTGGGGGTGAAATCTTTCTTTATTTGTCCCTGCTCTCTCTCTGCTTCTCCTTCTCACCTTCTGGACTGCTGGCACATTTACCTGGGACAGCTGTTTGGAGATCAAGACCTACTTGGTGACATTCTTATGCGGAATGGTCAAATGGACTTGGTGTAGGCTTTCCTGCTCCAAGGGGATTTGAAACAACAACAGCATCTTGATAATTTGTACAATTTTTAAATAATCATTTCACTGTCGGTTAAAAATTATGCAATTCACTCCCCAATGTCTATGTTTTTCATGTAGGCGTGTGTATGTGATGCATTGGAAGAAGGGAGAGAAAAGGAATAAAAATAAGTAAAACCTTTACAAACACACACTGTAAAGGTCATTTTATTGTATTCCAAAGCCTTCGGAATAATTTTATGGATAGCAGTGCACAGAAAAGATCGTACCTCGGAAAGACGTATATATACGTCCAGGGCATTTAACGCACGGGTTGAGTGAGATGTATATATGTACCGGTCGCACTTAAAAGGTTAAAGTCGTATTGTAGCTTTGGCGTCAAAGTATAGTATTATTGAATTAAATGCATTGTTATTTATATAGACAGGGATGCGATGAAAATTATGATTGAATATTGGGTTGCCAATACAGAAAGTTTGAGAAGCATTTTTTAGAGTGATAGATGGAATTAATCGGGGTTTGCATTCTAAACGTTGAAAAAAAAGAAAAAAATCTCAACCTAACCATTTTTATAACCTATTTTTGCATGACCGCTCTTCTGCGAGTTCTTAGGATAAATTGCCACTATTTAGTTTAGAGGTACAGTAAAAACAACATTCAATAATTGATACATCCTGGTTCCTTAATTGAATATTTATAACTGTATTCCTCTAAATATTTCTTTACTTTGAGACCATCAATGCCCCGCATTGCATTTCTCGCAGACATTACACTATAATTGTCCATAGACATTGTCCACATTTTTTTCATGCAGCCTACATAAAGATTATCATTTTAAATGTAAGAGTAAAGTAAGGAACATTATTTATATATTTTTCAGCGCAGTAACTAAAATTTACATCACAGATACCATTTTCATTAGCAAATTAAGTTAACGAAATTCTAATTTGTATATGAATTACATGCTTAATTTAACAGCACTTCTTTTTTAAAAAAAAAATCCCTTAATGAAATGCAACATGTAAAATTAAAATATTTATTTTATTAATAATTTATTTTTGTCTTAAAACTTCATTAATTCCTAAGGGAAAAACAGAAGAGAACGATAAGTTCAAGATCTTCTCTTCTATTATACCATCATAAAATTTTACCGTTCCAAATGCAGTAACTGACAGCAAAATGAATTAAGCTCGAATAATTTATCTATATGTCGGTAAATAACTAATATCACATTTGTGCCAATATCGGGATTATTAATTTATCATAACTGAATAACTACATTAATGTTTTTTTGTTCTTTGTCTAGACAAGGTAATAAAATATTCCTAATAATTGATTTGAACATAAATCATTTGTTGTTGCAAAAGGATATTTCAACAACTCCACTTATTAGTCCTATGTCCGAGGTAGCACGTGGCTAACTTAATTTTTTTAAATTTTATTTATATTATTGTTTTAAAACATTTTATTAGATTCGCTATTGATATTTTGAAATGAAATTTTGTATTAGAGGATTCTTATGAATTAAAATTGTTTGCTTATTTATAAAATTGTGATTAATTTACGTGCATTTATATACATGTAATATATCCATAAATTTAAAAGAAAGCAAAACAAATTAATAGAAATAGAACAGAACAATACAGGTAAAGCATAACAGAGTCACAATAGTTTATTTATATCTGAAAAGTTAACAAATATATTGATTAGGAAGAATGCTCATAAATTAAAACAAATATACTTTAAGAAAAAATTGTAAGACTCCGAAGTTTGGTTCATTAGATATTGTACAACGAGTAAGTGAATATTTACGTCACGCTGTTCAGCTACATGAGGGCCTTTGACTATGGACCTCGTAGTTTTGAACCATGGTCAAGTGACGAGGATGACACCTGAGCTGTACCCCTTCTCTTAACTAACACACCAATGGGAGGATGTTTGAGGTTTTGATGGATTTAATGTTCATTACGCCTCTAAACGACGGGTTTTCAGTGATACTGGGCTCGAAATCATGACACGCCAGCCATGAGTCTATTACTTTGACCACTAATCTACCGCAACTCCAAAAAACAACGAAAGAGAAAAAATAATAAAAAAAGGCATATATCATGCAAATTAGTCATATTATTTTTAATAAATAATAGATTCATCGACATCTGATTTAATTCATTATTGCCCTCCACAATATACTTTGTGTTTGCAAAATAAGCAATTCTTGTTTATATTTGTTTGAAATTCAAGCTGTACAAGAAAAAAAATAATAAGGAATGTTTATTATTTTTTATAAAGTGTTATATTATTTTATTTCTTTCTTCAAATGTAAAAATGCTTAATACATGGTTTAACTAAACTTTGCATCATAGATGCAGTAAATAAAATATAAGGGGTAATCAAATGAAAAGGTACAAAACGACATAAAAATGAAAGTTAAATATTTGCATATTCTGCCATGGCAGAATGTAGCGAGAAATCTCGGGATGCCATTGGAGGCTTTGACTGGGATCGGATCATGCGCGGGCGCCCGCATGCGCAGGAGACAGCAGAGGCTCTTATAAAAAGCGGAGTCCAAATGATGCTCTACTCCGTATGAGGACAGGATGGCGTTCGCTTTGCAAAATTCGACGATTGAGGAGCAGCGAAGTGTTATCCGATTTCTGGCAGCGGAAGGTGAGAAACCGGCAGCTATTCATCGGCGGATGGTGACCATTTACGGGGAGAAATGTGTCTCTGACAAGTCTGTCAGAAAATGGAGTGCCCGTTTTCGTGCAGGCCGTGAGAGTGTGGGTGATGACCAGAGACCAGGCCAGGCAAACACTGTCATCTCGAGCGATCTCATCGACAAGGTGGACGACCTAGTGAGAAGTGATCGGAGTGTCACATTGCGAATGTTGGCGCTGAAGGTGGATGTCAGCTATGGAACCGTGTGGACAATTGTTCACGACAGGTTGCGATTTCGGAAGGTGTGTGTCGCTTGGGTTCCGAAGCAGCTCACCGACCAGCAAAAAAACTGCGTATGGGACTAGCACTGAAGACCCCGCTTTCATGAAGCGGATTGTCACAGGTGAGGAGACCTGGTGTCATCACTACGAGCCAGAGACAAAGCGGGACAGGATGCAGTTGAAGCATGCGTCGTCACCTCCCCCTAAAATGTTCAGAGCCGTGAAGTCAGCATGCAAGGTGTTGCTCACTGTCTTTTTCGAAGTTCAAGGTCCACTACTTTTGGAATTCCTCGAGCACAGAAAAAGCATTAACTCCGATGTGTACTGTGAGACACTCCGACGCCTACTCAGGTCCATCAAGAACAAAAGGTCGGGACTGCTCACGGAGGGTGTGGTTCTTCTCCATGATAACGCGCGTCCACACGTCTCCAGAGTCACACAAATGGAACTGGACAAGTTCAAATGGGAGACGTTGGACCATCCGCCCTACAGTCCGGACATGTCGCCCTGCGATTTCCATGTGTTTGGTCCACTGAAGAAACACCTGAGAGGGAAGCGTTTCAACTCGGACGACGTACTCAAGGACACTGTGAAGGACTGGGTCTCGTCACAGCCACAGGAATTCTGGGAACAAGGAATCCTGCTGCTTGTTCATCAGTGGGATCGTTGTGCTCAGGCCTATGGTGTATATTTTGAATAAAGTCTATATTTGTACCCACCGTGTCGTTTCGTACCTTTTCATTTGATCTCCCAAATTCCACATTAAGAGAAAGGTCTACCATATTCAAAACAATACATACATTTCACCTCCGGATTTTTACACTACTATAAATACAAATCAAACTTCCTTTAGCCCCACATGTACAAAGTGGCTTTTCTAATTTCAAGTAAAATGTTTACAATATTTTCTGATTATTCTTTAGCCAGGCCGCGGTGGCCCAGTGGTCTAGGCATTGGATCATGGCTAGCGTGTCATGAGTTCGATCCTAGTACCCCTAAAGACCACCGTGTAGGGGAGAGATGCACGTTAAATATGTCGAGAGCTCAAACATCCTCCCGTTGGTGTGGTGTGGTAGTTAGGAGAGGGGGTGCCAGCTCAGGTGTCGTCCGCGTCACTTGACCATGGTTCAAAAGTACGCTTACCGTGGCCAAAAGCCCTCGTGTTGTTAATCAGTGCGACGTTAATATTCTTTCACTCACTCACTATTCTTTAGCCAACCAAAGAAACAATTATAGTTAATAATATTTCAATTAAAATATTCAGACCACACTTAAAACTTCAGAATATAACTTCTTCTCTTTAAGCCACATTAGAATAATGTCAGCAAAAATTGGTGGTATAATAGAAGCTTGTCTCTTTTATAAAAATAATTCTCTATGGCTCTTCTGTTAACGAGGAATAGCTCACATATCTATTAAGCAAAATAGATGAACATGTTTAGAATTTTGTTTCGAAAATGTAAAATATGTCAAATAATTCTTGTAAAACTGAATTTGGTGCTGATTACATAAGTCTTTTAAGGTTAAGGATATAGGAAATTAAAGAGAACCGTCTTAAATATCGTAACTGCAAGACGATTGCTTTCAATTTGTCTTATATGATGAGGTGTAACCTCCTTCTCAGAGGAAATGGTTTCTATTTCGTGCTATAAATGAGACAAGCTTCCTTTTCTGTGGAATGTCACTGGAAACAATTTAATGATTATAATAGCGGCTTATAAATTAATTGTCAAAATAAAATGAGTGTTAGTAATTTTGCACTCTGATTCTAGGCATAATTGTAACATAATCATGAAATGCGAGACACTTTATGACTCGTAACCAATTTATTTTATGAAACTCATAATCACATATGTAGATAACTATTAAATTGCTAACATTTCAGAGGATGCATTTTAATTTAATTCTTCATATAATAGTAATGTATCTAAAAAAACATGGTGACTGCAGTATCTCCTGACAATTTATTTAAATCAATTTAAATAATTTAAATTACATTATGGCCTGCCTTAACTAACTCACTTAATAAACACACTATGAATTTATTCATAATTTAATTTAATACTAGCTTTGTACGAATTTAATTAGTTTATTATTTCTAAAAATCAAAACATTTGTAACAGAAAAAGATTAACATAATTAACTACTACTTCATTCACTTCGTTACACTTTTTCGAAATAAACCAATGTAACTAATTATTTCCCATAAAACATACTGTATATTATGTTATAATAGGCTCATGGACGTCTAACGCATGCATATACTTTCAAACAGCAGTTTTTAATTTTTAGGTATACTCAGTTTTATATATATATATATATGTATATATATATATATATATAAATACATATATATATATATAAATATATATATATATATATAATATATATATATATATATATATATATATATATATATATATATATATATATATATATAATCAAAATTTCTCTACAAGAGAGAGATGAATTAACATGATAATACTTAAAAGAATAGCAATTGCTAGATAACCAGGCAACAGAATTTAAAAGGAGATATGAAAAATTTAAATAACAGAGTAAAATATAAAATAATTAATGCAACAGTATTATCAACAATGCTGACTTAGGACAGCTTGTATACAAATAAATTCCTCTAAAAAAATTTATCTGTATAAAAGTGGGGTTGAACATGTTTTTGGCCAGCCAACCTTCCCCCTTTCTGTTAATAATACCGAGCAAAAACCAATTGGAAATAATGGATAGGAAATCTAAATCCATTATGAGAAAAAGGTAACTTACCTAAAAATTGCATACAGAATTGCAGAGCCCGCGCTAAATCTGAGTACAATAAACAAGTTATTGCCAGATTCAGGACGCAAATACAATTTCAAAACAAAGCAATGCCTGAAAAATAGCACTTGGCAAAAGTATGAAAAGAATAGAAATAATAAAATAAGAATTGTAAACATACTACCATTATTTTAGAGACTCTAATATGATTTAAAATTTATAATAAATTCTAAAAAAGTAATTTTATCTAAAACTAGAAATCGGGGTATTTAAAACTAACTAGGAAGAATAATAAATCTACAATTTACCTGTTAAAACTATGGAAATTTAATCCTTACTATTCAGAATTTCTTTATTTAAATATCTATTAATAAAATTAATTAGGTAGTTTTGAATTAAACAGTGTTTAGTAAAATATTTATAGTTTTATTTTTTATTTTTTCTGATTTTTTAGAAACTAGAAATGTATTGCGTAGTGTGTAATTAGTAACAATATTTCTGAATATAGATACATGCACATTACTCTCCCAATGCGGTACTTTTATAATATTGAAATTAAAGTCTTCTCGTTTGTCATAAATATTAGTAACTATTTTATTATCTTTTAATTTAATTTCTATATCAAGAAAATTTGCTTCATAATTGTTACTAGTTGTCTGTATTAAATTAAGTTATTGTGAATAAAAATTAATACTAGGTTTAAAGTTATCTTGCTTGCCAAAAATGATTATATCATCTCTATAACGAAAAAAAGTAATGTTTTAAGTTGTCTGGGAAACTATTTTCAAAATAATGTAAATATAAATTGGCAAGACAGTTGCTAGCTGGGCCACATTGTGGTAGATCCTTAATCTGTTGATAAAAATAATTACCATTATGATAAACATAATTCTCTTTTAGAACTAACCTAAGTATAGAGAACCAAATCTATCATATATATATATGAAGAGAGTATATCTAACAATTAAGAAGTAATATATGATGCTTATTTATTTAAGGATTGGTGTAACAGTGATAATAAAAAGATGAAACAAAATCGTTTATGAACTTGAAGATGTATCAGAAGGCAAATGTGACGAAATTCCATGTTATCTAATAGTAAAAATTCAGAAAATATATTTTTGTAAGATATATATGTCGTTTCTTTTAAATAAACTTTATTTAGATACATTAAAATACGTTTTGTACTCCTGTCTTCTTTATTTTGTATCCGGAGAGAAACGAGCACCTGTAAATTTTGAACTTGTTTTTGCTCTAAAAGAGTGGGTTATACCCCTAAATTTACTTTAAAAGCAATATTAAAGAGTTGAGCCAAAATTAGGACAATTACACTAAAGCAGTTTTAAAAAAATTGGAATAGAAACGTTAGCCAAACGTTCTTATTTATAGCTTGAGGTAATCGATACATTAGTTTAGCCACGTGCTTGTTAGCCTTTATTCGTAATTAAATATTCTTGCTATAAGAGGAAGATGCATATTAAACCTATAGAGGCTCCGTCTTCTTGTTTCGTTTGTCCACTTAAAGAGTACGATGCCAGTTTCAGTGTCAATTATGTCAAAGATCGATGCATAAAATTACGAGGTATATTGTCTTTAGTTAGCTGATATTTTATCAGGCAAGAAACAAAAAGCAACTGGTAAACATAGAAAAATGCATAAACAAGAAAGTAAAAAATCATGTAAATTTGTAAATATGTTGAAAAAAGTAGAAAAAAGTTATTATACAGTCATTTAGTTTGAAATATATATATTCACTTAATGTCATATATATAACGATAATATAGAAGTACATTTAAATCAATGCGTTTCAGTGAAAGTAATACATAAGTAATACATATACAAAAGATCGATTGCACTTTAAGGAAATCACTTTGATAGTTAACTTTTATTTATATATGCTATATTTTGACGTGAATACGTCTTTAAAATTGCTTCTATAATGTGGGAGGTAATTAAAAAAAGGATGATGACAAAATCGAGAGATTGAGTTTGGTATTGCAGCTACATATCTATAATTTCCATCCAAAATTCAGGTGCAGTAGCTACCGCGTCAATTGGATGATGATTAGATGTTGAATATTGACATAAAGAGAGAAACATGACACATAAATATACGTATCTAAGTGGTGTGGTCAAAAAGTCAATGGTAAAATCTTGGCTGCAATTCTTACTTGGTCAACCTTCGTATAAGCATTACAAGACTACAGTGCACTGGGATTCATTTCATACTAAAGTAATAACCACTTGAGTGGCAGCCAGGCTATCGGTGATGATCCGATCGAACATCTACAGTGTGACAAAAGTGCACCGGAGTCGGAGGTTTACTTGCAAAGCAGCACATTATGCTTTGAGAGAAGAACATTGTTTTAGGCAGCATTCAACACCACCTGAACTTTATTTACGACGTAAACTTTCGTTTCCTTATATAAACTGCTGTACTAGTAGTCCAGTGTTTCTCAAACTGTGAGGCACGCCCCTTAGGGGAGTGATAACCCTAATATAGAGGGTGCGCGAGCATATTGAAATGTCTAAAATAAGATTTAAAATAGTTACTTATTTACTGAAAGAAAGTAAAATAAAATACATTCTGACATAACAAAAAATGAAATAAAACAAGCATTTGCATTCACATAAGATACTTGTAAATGTATCAGTAGTGCACAATGTATTTGATAATTAAATTTGTAGCACTAGGCGTTGATGGATGAAGGAAAGTAGATGAGCTTGGATGTGTTATTCCTGTTTCAAATAGACCTGTGTTGTGAGTAATGTATTTAGTTCTATTTGTCAGAGAAATAATTTATGTCTATATTTTTAATTTCAGATTAGTAGTCTTTTATCCTGTTGTATCTGGCAATGGAAGAATCCGATGATGGATTTAATGAGTTGTTTCAGAAATGTAAAACTAGTGAGTAGAAATGTAATACAAGAACGAAGTCAGCTGCAAATTTAGATATTAAAGGTTTTCACCTTCTGATATGGATATAGTTTTATTTCATTTATAATATATTTAATCGTGGTGCAATAATTAACATCATAAATTATTAATATATAACATTTGCATTTATATAATGTACTTATAAATGTATCAGTAGTGCGTAATGTGTTTGTGATAACTAAATTATCAATAATAAATTAAAAATACGTTTAATAATTACTAGTGACTCCAGTGGGCTTGTCATTTTCAAAATTTAATACTTAATATGTATGGCTTATAATCAAAGTCGTTTTGTAGCTTTAGCGGTATTGTACATTATTATTGCATTCAATATTTCGTTATTGTATGGGGGGTGATGAAAATAATTAGTGAAATTTGGGTCATAAACACTGAAAGTTTGAGAAGCACTATGGTAGTCAGTTCAACTCCGAGGTGCGCATTACCCCGTTCATGATCGCGATAAGCGAGATACGAAGAAGCAATCGCCGTAGTGTCACACCCGAGCACATTTTGTACATGGCCATGAAAATTTTGCAGTTGTGTTAAACACCGTGCAATAATTCAACACTGTGGTGTTGACAATTACTTTAATTTAATTTTTAATTAACTTTTACTATGCAATGATTCATTTCAAATAAAAATTGTAATTACTCTAAATAAGATGCAAGTAAAATAACTAACACAACAATAAATAATAATAGTAATAATTAAGCACGTAATTATTTTTAAAAATCTCTACATGAAGAAA
Organism: Trichonephila clavata; assembly: GCA_019973975.1. NCBI lineage: Eukaryota > Metazoa > Arthropoda > Arachnida > Araneae > Nephilidae > Trichonephila > Trichonephila clavata. The sequence goes on from BMAO01004061.1 coordinate 12,710, forward strand.
ATATTGCATGAAATAAAGAATAACCTTGATGTCAAGTGACAAGAGAAATTGCTTTCTCGTTAAATTATAAAGAAAATCCTTATTTAATTTTGAGAAATTTGTTTTGAGATTCATCCAATCATTCGTAGTCTTAGTGAAACAGTGATTGACAAGCGATATCTAATGCATTTTCATTGGTAGCTAAAATGTAATAAATTCTTTAGAAATATATACAAAATGTCCATTGAAGAAGCGAAAATTTCTCATATTCATTCAAACAATTGAAGAATTTACCTTCGGCCTTTGTTGATATTGATTTGGAAGTTGAGATGAATTGGAGGACTTGAAGTCATTTAAGCAGGAATGGAACATATGATGGAATGAAGAGTATCATCAGGATGAGAACACCGGTTCCAGTGTTCCAGACAATAAAATAGTAGCTACAAAAATATGCCTGCAAGCCGACTAGGTGGCGTGGCTGGTTTGTCTTCTGTTCCTAAGGTTGGATAGTGGTCTAAGTCAGTGGAGTTTAATGATGCAGAAAATCAACAGCGGTCATGTCGTATGATTATGCGGTACGTAAAAAAATCCCTTGAGTGCCAGTTTGATTCGGGTGTTCTCGGCAAAATTAAATTCCTAGAACAGTTGCATCGTCAGAACTCAGGTGCCTCCAACTGGGGGAAAATTGGGTGTCAAATTACTTGGGCAATTGGTATCGCCTATATGGTGCCAAACTAAAAGCTGATACAAGCTCCTGGTGAATGAACTAGGTTCGCATAGGTTAAATACCTATACGCAGCCCCTTTGGGAAAAAATAATTTGCCTGTATTAATGTTCCATTGCAAATTTCCAATGCAAATGATGATTTGGGAACCTATTTTGAGTTCCAAACTATGCAAATTAATACTAAAATGTTCAAAAGAAATTATCAACGCAGTTGTATAGTATAATAATTTCTTTGAATCGCAACAATAACTTAACGAGATCTTTAAAGCTCTTTTTGCTATGCTGGATACATCTCTCGCAATGTTTCAATCATTAATGATGTATTTGATGAAAACATGTGTGCACATTAAATGAAAATTTGTTGTGTAAATTGACTAAACAAGGAATGGAAGTAGAGTAAAAGAGTCATTATCATCAACTGAAATTACTTCGTAAGAAAACAACATAACTCCTTATCTTCTCTCAATATTAAACTCGAAATTATATACATTTTAGATTCGACAATGAATATATATATATATATATATATGTATGTGTGTGTGTGTGTGTGTGTGTGTGTAATTAAATACACGAATTTATAGATTTTTAAAAATTTGATTTAATAATTAAAAATTAAGTCACGAAATCAGGGAGTACTGATTTGAGGCAACGCTGAGTTCAAGGGTCAAAATGCAGCTCGTGCTACGTAAAATGGAAGCTTCTGAATCCTTTCTTAGTATTCGGATACCACAAGCCTACCCGGAATTTTCACATACATTGTACATAAAACACACTCCTCCTTTGTTCCCACTTATAGCGTCAAAGACACCACATTATTTTCTTATCCTTGTAGCGCCATCTAATTGTTTTCTTTGTTAAAGTAAATTTTCTCAGATTCTAGACCAAAGGCTACAATGCATGATTACGTTTTAAGTTCTACGTTTTACGTTTGGAATTCTAAGAATTTTGCAGGTCAACAAACTACTTCTTATGCTGCTTGTAACTTATAACAATATGTTTCAGAGGGTTAAATTAAGTAGCTTAGTTCCTCAAGTCAGTTTTTAGTTAAATTTAAGAGAACCGTACATATCAACATAAGCAAATGAATTCTTCACTACAATCCAAAAAATAACACATAAATCAAATTAAATACAAAAAAAAACATAAATAAAGTAATGCCGATCAGAAAATAATCCAAGATATAATATATAAAGCAGTATTATATGAATACAAAAAATTACAACATAACCTTAAATCAATAAGCTATATGGAACAGTTAAATAGTTGAATAGCTATTAAAGAATGCTACTGTTTATGCACTTGAAAAATATGGTTTTTATTAATATATATGTTTGCATCCATTACCATTTAATATCTAAATAAATAATTTTAAAAAAAATCTAAATTGAAATAACTTTAATTCTAATATTTAGCACAAAGTAAAGTGACTGAAAAAATATGAAATATTAAAATATCCTTATTTAACAAACATGCACTTATTTTCTCTAAACAATAAGTCATTACATGAAAATATCCATCAAGATAAGAAGATACTCCGAATTTTATGTATAAATCAAATTATAGATTATTTTGCTTCATATATTGTTTTTTATCAAAATATGAAACACCGAATATTTCAAATAAGAGATAATTGGAATTGTTTTGACAAAAATACAGGTTGTCCAAAGGAATACACTTTAAAAGTATGCTAGTCTTTTTGAAAGAGGTAATTCAAAACAACCCTATTTAAAATGACGTTTTAGTGGTTTTAGAAGCAAAAAACACGACTTATTTTTATTTCAATAATGAAAGCTCGTTAGCATTTCATTGATATTCTCAAGCGCGATCACTTTTAATAAACACAATTTTTTTCTAAATATTTCCAATTTTTGAAAACACGATAACTAAAAAAAAATCAAGTTTCTATACTTGATTACATTCCCATTTTAAAATGTAGTGCTTAGATGAACGGAGATTGTACGGAAAAAGAAGAAAATTAATAAAATATGCCTAGAGATTAAAACTATTGGTGCGATAGGCAAATATTTATGTAAAATTTCTCTCCCGTCTATTCATGAAAAATAAAGAGATAAAAATTTAAGATTGTTAATCGTAGAGTTTATATATGACCAAATTTTAAAAATAACATCGATATGTGTGAAATAGCTCATTTTCCTAAAAATAGATTACCAAAATTACGCCAATTTTCTTTTTCTTTTAATATCACTTTTTAATTTCAATTATTTTCAACAACTAGCACAAGGGAAAAGGGCTCAGTGAGAAAGTAAACTTTGCTTAAAATGAAAATGGAAATTCTTATAAGTATGTTGACAAAACCAGGAGATGAAAACGGGAATCTCTCAAGTTCTTGGTATTGCTAAATTTTGATTTGAATTTTGTATTGCGTTCTTGTGAATGTTTTTGTTGCTTAATATTTTTTTTATAAATGCATACATATACCAGGTATATGTATGTATAAATGAATGTATTTATAAATACATACATATACATATTCCGTTTTTTTTGGTGAAAAAAAATTCCAGGGGAAGCAATGTTTTTTATTTTGAAGTATTGGCCATCGGCTATTACTCATTTATCCCATCGTTCAGATAATTTATGAAAACCATGGAAGAAAAATTGCTCGTCTTTTGCAGCAAACCATTATTCGAGACATTTTCCAACTTCTTCGAAATTGCTGAAGTACTGCTATGGGAACGCGGGCCCCATTAATGTGAAGAGGGGGCAGTCAGAAGGTACAAGGTCTGAAGAGTATGGCGGCTGCGAAAGGATGTCCCATCCAAGTGATTGCATGGTGTCTTTCACAGTTTTTCTGGGTGAAACGGTATATTGTTGTTTCACAAAATCACTTTGTCATGACTTCTGGCCCATTTCGCTCGTCTTTTGATCAATGCGTGATTTAAATTAACTATTTGTCGGGAATAGCTTTTAGCATTAACGGTATCGCCGAGATTCAAGATTTTATAATACACAATACCACTGTAGTCCCACCAGACACAAAGCGTGGTCTTCATACCGAAGCGATTTGATGTTGAAGAACCGGCTAAATCCTTGTGAAAGCCACACTTTTTTCCGCTTCAGGTACTTAAAATAAATCCATTTTTTGTTACCCATCACAATTCGATACAAAAATGATTTTTTGTGGTGTTGAAGCAGCGTTTCACAAGTGACATTGTAGTATTCCATTTGACGTTCATTCAAATCGTGTGGGACCCATTTACCTTGTTTATTGATCTTCCCCATTGCTCTTAAGCTTTTGCTGATTGTTTCTTATGACACATTTAATGTTTTTGCCAATTGCTGTGGAGTTTGAGTTGGATTATCCTCCACACAACGATTCCTTCAATTACGCATTTTCGCAGCTTTATGGTCTACGAGAGTGCTCACTGTCTTTCAGATTGAAACCACCACTTTTAAATTGCCGAAACCATGTCTCATATGCTCGGAACGATAGAGAGTGTTCACCACATGCTTCTACTAGCAAACTATGATTTTCAGCAGCCGTTTTCTTTTGAAAACATGAGAAAAGCAATGCGTACCATAACTGTTCTTTTTCAGGCACAAAATTCGGAATGATCACTGAACGATAAAACAAAGACATAAGTTTTTGGCGCACTCAACTTGTGCGTGTTTGTAGTTGAGTGCCAGGCGCACAAAATGGCGTATGTGTCAAATTAATACGCTGTAGGACCTTTCACCGGCACCATCTCTTAGTTAAACCGAAAAATATTTATGCATACACATGATATACATATCTATGTAAATAAAGTGTACTTTAATAAACTTAATTTTGTTAAACATGTGTTTTTTTAATTTATTTCTCTGCAATATCCTTTTATACGAAATTCTTTTAACATGGAAAAATATTGCAGTCCCTTCAGTTTCATTTTAAACAATTTTCATTTAATTTAGGTACTATTTCCACTTAAAATGACTTTTTGAGCAAATCCCGCATTTTATTATTTACAAAAGCTTGATAGAAACAGGTTGCGGTGGTTGAATCTGTGGAATTTACATCAAATAAAAACTTGTGTACCTGTTTGATGTAATTATTACCTGAAAGGTCAAATTAAACGCCTGAAAAAATAGTTATGCATGTTTATGCTTATATCATCTTCTGCTTGTTTGGTTAATACTTTATAAGCGTTTGAACGTAATTAGGTAGAAATTTTTATTATATATTTAATGTATTTTACTACTTTTATGACTAAAGTGTAGAAATGGTAGCTCTTTGGGTTTGGCGAGGCTTACCTAAATGCCGGAATGAATTCGAAACTTTAATTACTTATGCTTCCATTCGTTATTAATCCAAAATTTATAACTAAATATCCTATCTAATCAGTAGGCGACTAATTCTGGTCGCCAAACAATAAACTTCGCCAAAGATCCCCGTGTTTTACACTTTAACACTTTTATTTTTACTCGGTGGTTTTGTTTTTAACTCCTCTTAATTTGTGATAAAATTAATATCTTTATGTCCTATTATGTAGAGCAAAACGTGGGAATATTAGCGTTTTAAGACGTGTAGCAACACGAATCATTCCTATACTTAGATTTGCTAATTGAAGTGTGTTGCGTTTCATTAGGGACTTGTTTTACCCTTCTAACATTTTTCATAAACTAGAGTAATAATTTTTTTAGGTTGATAATTATCCTAAACACATTTTATATTTACATGTTTATGCTCTTTCAGTTTACTAATGCAATTAAATTTAGAACACAAAGCTCGTATGTGTTATAAAAATAATGATAAATATAATACTATGAATGGCTAATTAATTAAATTGATAATGTTTAATTAACGGTATAAAATATAAATGTTGATATATATATATATATATATATATATATATATATGTAATAAGACGATGTAGAAATGATGGATTTTTTGAATGGAGCTTGCAGTGGCATTCTTGTGGTTAATTAAACTTTTTATTATACATCTTGAAAACATTTACGCAAGACAAGTACGACACATAGATGTACGTAATCACCAATAGACACACACAAACACTAGATGCGGCAGACTACATGATGACAAAAAGCGAAGAAGTGAAAGAGCGCGCGTAACCGTGTGTTCAGAGCTTTTATAATGGCGGTGAAGGTCGTACGACTCTTTTATAACAGGAGTCGTGAATGGCTGCAAATGAGCGGGAGAAATTAGATTAAGAATACGCGGTCGTACAATTAGATTAAGATTATAACAGTCAGAGGCGAAAGAACTAGAAAATAATTTCCGGGGTACAGTTAAGGAGAGAATTAGAAGAAGTCATTACATATATATATATATATATATATAATTATATAAGCCAGAATTACTAATGTGTGCATGTGGAATGTAAAATAAATAAATTGTAGTCACAGATATAATTTGTGTAGCATGCATCAGTGACACCCAGAGCATTGAGAGTATGCATATCATTGTAATTGCATAAATTAAGTATTTAACCTTAATTGATATATCCTAGCTCTGAATAAAGAAGATATAGAAAAAAATTGTGTGAAATATACTTATATCAATAATAATTTAAGACTTTCACAAATATAGTGACTATATTTCTTTCCTTCTTGGAAAAATTATTCGTCTTTAATTTTAATATTTATACATTCCAGATTTTCAGGAATAATTAACTGTAACTGTATATTTAGTTCTTTAAATTATAATCATGGTGGATAGGTTTTCTTTTAACATCCTTAAGCCAATTGAAAGATATACAGTTGACGAACTCGCATTGAAAAAATCAAATATAAAAATAACACTTGAATGTATTTCACTATTTTTTAAGTTTCCCACCATAAGCTGGGGTATCAAAAAAGCTGAATTTAATGTTAAGCAGCACTCACTCATTTTTAATCGATCCGATAAATTATTCATAGAAATAAATGTAGAATTACAAGCTTACACCTCTATTATTTGGAGACTGGATTTGAGGCTACTACAATCTAGTTAATAAAAATAAGTAAGATCTAGTTAATTATAAGTAAGAACAACCAATGGTGGCTGTAAGTGCTATGACGTATATTTTCCAAAAAGTCGTAAGAATATAATTTATATATATATATATATATATATATACTACACAGAAAACTGGGAAAAAAGGCAGTAAAATATTTAAAATTGAGATTTTTATCACTTTACATTTTAATGTACGAAAAACATCATGCCTTATTTTGTGATAGGAAAATGCAGATTTGATGGTTTCAGATGCTTTGGCACTGAACTGAAAACATTCAATGACATATCCCCAAAGGTTCGCAATAGATTCATGGCTGCTAAGAGATGTTTTTATAGACTTTAAAAAATATTTAAATTCTAACTTCATTAGCAGAAAAACAAAATTACTCATTTACAAATCTTTAGTAAACGCTGTTCTCTTATATGCTTCAGAAACATGGACAATGACCGACAGAAACAATGACACTCTGGCTATAGTTGGAAGAAGAGTCCTTAGAAGTAGTTTTGGAGGCTTGAAATGTGATGGTATTTGGAAAAGAACTTAGAATTTTTTAAATTTTTCAAAGAATCAGATGTTTTTAAATTCATTGCAATGCAAAAAAAAAAGGTTAAAATTGATAGGATACCTGAGAAGATTGGAATGCAATCGAGTCACCAAAAAAGATCTTGGTGGGCAGACCATGTGGTACGCGAAAAAGAGAAAGACCATGATTCAAGAAATAGGTCTGAAAACTATTAATGTTAGAAACTGGAAAAGCGAGGCTAAGATCAAGACAGCCTAGAATAAAATTCTTAGGGAGGCCAAGGCACAGGAGGATGGAAGAAAGGAAAAATATCATACAATAAAAGCATGAAACTCAGTTAATGGTATAATGGAATAGGTTAAGAAAAGTAATTGGCTTCTGCATTTTGTAATGTATAGCTGGAGTTATAATTCACACCTGCACTATAAATATAATTCAGACACAGAAAATTTATTGTTAACTTTTTTTTCAGACTGTGTGAGTTACTGTGTAAAATTGAGATGTGAATTTGGTTAAACATGAGTTCAACAAAAATACCTTACAGAATCTACATCCTTTTTTATTCATGTAGTATCGTATGACAGTAATTTACAACTGAAAGAATGAAGGCTGTAAACACCCATTCTATTATTTAAATTATAAATTAATAATTGCCATATTTTAATTTTTTAATAGAGAAAACGCATTGAATATTTTCCTTTGTTACTTTGCATTTTTAAATACACATGAGTTATTATTTTCCCCTTCAATTGAGAACTGTTACATTGTTTTATGAAAGCACGTATGAATTCTTCTATCATATCATAAAGATAAACCCATCTGAAAATGAAAGAGAAATATTACTTTAAGTATCGGAAACGAAATAACTGGTAGGACAACAGACTCAGTTCCATTGGCTCTCCATCTTATTTGAATGAAGTGTGAAACTTATTGAGAGTTGAATTTAATTCTGTGAAAAAGATAGCATTTCTGATAAATGATCGAATATTAAACTCTGCAGTAATGAGAAATGGAGCAAACGAATTGAATTACAACATTAATCCATCTGTTATTCCAAAATGTCAAACATAACAAGTCATTGGTTGGAAGACGAACATATTGTGCTGCACAGAAGAGAGAAGGCCAAGAAACTTCCCAGGAAATGAAGATTATTCGGATTTAATATTGTATGACAGACAATTGGTTTCAAATTGCTATTTATAACGAGGTTTAGTCTTTCTCATATAGTGTATAGTTACTGCTTAACTTATTATAGCGAAATGAAAGCATTTAATGCACAGGAAACAATTTGATGACTAAAATAATATATATTACTATTGTTATACTAAAGTAAAAGGTAAATATTTTTGAATTTACTTTAAAAATATTACTTTTGTTTAATGTAATACAATTTGGGAGACAAAATAGATGGTATAAATAAACAGTTTATTTTAAAAATCTCAAAATCTTATCCCTTGAGACATGAGGGAAAGTTTTGTATCTTGAGATGAGTTTCCATCATGTTGCTTATAAAAATTGCATTATTTAAACAACAAAATAAGCTAAATATATTTATTTCATTTGTTCAGAATTCATTTTGACTATTTTGTGTTATATGTTTGCTATGTTGTTTATGTACCTTTATTACATAAAAATAAAAATTTTAAAATCAGAATAATTGAAAAGGAAATATGAACTAAACTCCTGTTATACAAATGGTTTTCTTCTCTATGAAAAATTAAATTGAGGAAAATTTTTGAATATTTATTCTTATTCTTAAGTAAAGAGATAGGAAATGTTTATCATTTCAGTGTAAAAGAGCTAATGCGTGAAGTGCATCAAAATCAAAAAATATACGTATATTAGTATAATACATAGTTGGAAAACATAATAATTATGTTCTGTGTATTAATTTTAATTTATGTGTGTACTTTAGAATTAGAATATAAATTTCAAGTAACTGTCATATAGATTTGAGTATGCGTCAAGGGGTGACCGTTTTCTTCATTGATGAGTCTGTTAAATCTTATCAGTGGTCCTCACCGTACTTTCATATGGAGAGAACCAGGGTCATGATTACTACCCTCCAAAGTCCGAGAAATCTGCCGTTATGGATGAAAGATCTTAATTACCTGAGAATGACTCATTTTGGATGGTCGCACACAACTTCATGTCTTTGAAAGATGCACTGTGACTGTTCTGAAGTATATAAAAAGGTCTTGGAGACTTATGTTTGCCTTTTCACGGGCACAATTAGCCCCGTTTTTTAATGGATTACAATACAAGGCACAAGTAGTTAATATGGTTGAAAAATTCTGAGAAAGTGTGGATATTCGCCTAGAGTTTTGGTCAATCAAAACTCATCCCTATAGAACATGCCTGGGGTGCTCTTGAGAGGACAGTTGCAATTCGCAACTTCCTCCGAGAACCATTCGAGGCCTGATGTTGAACGAGTGGTATTAATGGCCACAATATATATTAAATTCCTTTATTTCTAGTATAAAACCATGTTGCAAAGCTTGTATATCTGCACAAAAGAACAAAGTTTTTGGTTTTTTCCTGCAACTGCTGTTTCAGGGTTTCCTCTCCGATGAGTGCCATGCATGATCTTGGGTGTGCATTTTAACCATTGAAAGATTATTTTTAGCATTATATAAATTTATGTGCATACCAAATATCATGAAGATCTGTTCAGTAGCTCTAACAATAATCGACCAAATCTGAAAAGTATCTTCATTTTGAACACCAGTGTACGAGTCTACTTAAAAATGTCTTATAAATGATAAATATACGAATCACAGAATCTTGAATACATTTTTTAACTTCCGTGTAGAAAAGGTGTTTTGCAAAAAAATGTGTTTATCTGTAGTTCAGAAAAAAATAATTTCGTTCAAATGTTTTCAAACAAAATTTAGTAAACAATGAAAATGCATAATATTCAATAAAAAAGTAAATTTTGGACTTTTTTTCTAAAAAGGAAACATGGCAAGATTATTTTTTAATGAATAAAGAATATTGAAACTCCAGAGTTTTTTAATGAGAGAAAGAAATAAGAAAATATAAAAAAAATAGTTGGGGATTCCACCACCACTCGCATTTCCTAGAATTACAGTACATGCACAATTCTTCAAAACTAACATATATAATTTTGATCTAAACAAAATATAAATTGGATGTGATTGAATATTTGTCCATTAATGCCAAACTGCATACTATAAAAGATTGTTTTGACAATTAATAATATCTTATGTGAAACTGGATTTCATTTGTCACTAAAAAGAGTATGGAGCTTGTAGATATTCAAATCACGAAAGCGACAATGCGTGGAATAAAGAAAAAAAGAGTTTGCTTTTGGAGTGTGTATGTAACAATCTTAATTTTATAAATCTCCAGTATTAAATGTATTATTTAAAAATTCTTAGAAATTTAATAGTTCACCTAGGGCTTGTATTAGTATTAATGATTTGATTCTTGGGACTCTAAAGTAAAAACAGCATTCATTAAAACATTGCGTTTTTGAAATATTTCATTTATATTTATTCCGTGTTTCGTATTTATTTTTTACAGTATTCTTTAACCATTAAGGAAAATCCACGAGGCCAATTATATATTTAAAAGCAAATTTAATTCAGTTTTCTTTTGTCATTTTCTTTCCTACTTTACAATTTAATTAATTGTTTATTGAAGGCGTAATTCAAAGCAATTATTATTTGCATAACCCTCAATGTTTTGATCCGGGACGAGCATTACATTACAAACTGCCTTGTGTGATATTAATAAGCACACACACAGTTAATATAGTTTTCAAATATCCTAAAGAAAAGCATTCTTTACCCCCATTCAAAAGAGTAATCGGATTATTGAAATTAAACATCCCTCCATATTTTGATTGTAAAATTTGGCGGCCAATTGTGCTTAGATTGACTAATTCGATATTTCTGATGTAATTAACAGTTTACTCCATTGGGGCATTAACATCACAATAAAAATATTAAAATTCAAAAAATTGGAATAGTAATATACAGATATATTTTTACAGAAAAATATTTATAAATTATATTGAAACCCGTGATATTTAGTTGTATTAAAAAGGAAAATATCGAAGATTATATTATTTTATTCAAGTACTATTTAAACTATTCATACAAACTTTACCGTATAAGAAGCAGTCTATAAAAAGAATAAGTTGATTATTATCTCCTTATATTTATAATGTATATTTATAGAGTATTATAGAGCATCTGGATTTATTAATTGTAGTAAGAAATGTTTTAAATCTAGGGGAAAACATTACTGAGATAAACGGATGACGGATTGAATATGAGGAAGATTTATGAATTTATACCACTTTAGATTTCAAACTTTTTTACAACTTGAGCATTCATATTCAGTTTAATTTGCATTAACCATCATTGTTTTGTCAGATTGGCCTTTTGTTTATTTAAAGATTCTTTATTATGAATAAATTCTTTAGTTGTAGTGTCACCTGCTTCATTTTTGGACTACTGATGCTTTTAATTTCACAAAAATTACATTTTTAAGGTGATATTGCACTTTTCCCCCCTTCTGCAAATTGAATTTTTAGAAACATTTTAGGGATTTAATACAGATGGTTAAGAACGTTTTAAAGCAAACCTCGTCGAAATCTGACAATAATTACGCTCTCAGCACAAAAAATGTAAGTGTTAAAAAATACTTGACCCCTAGAAAAATGTAAAGAAACAGATCTTTCGTTCGATCTATCGTTTGGAATTTTTGGATTTGTTAATTGTTTCATCAGTATCTCGCTCTTAGAAGCAACATGATGTCTTTTGGTGACTCACTTTATTCTTTTAAATCCCGGTCACGAAAGGAGCTTGACAATTCAATTTTACAGCTTACAATTACTGGCCAAATATAACAGCAGCTTACAAAACAGCAATTGATATTGGTCTAAAATGAAGCTACATTGATACGCGATAATAAACTAGCTAATCCTTAGGTATTATGAAACTTCCGGGTTTTAAAATAAATATTTTTCTGTATGTCTGATTTTCAGGGATGAATAACGGGAGTGGAAATTGTCTATATCTCTCATAAAAAAGGCTCCTAAGACAATGAGAATGAGAAAAAAATGTGCAGGAACACTTATATGGAAAAAGTAGCCTCAATATATGAATAGATACATTTTAAGTATAAAAAAATTTATTGTAATGCGAAAAAAATTAAAAATTAAAATTTAAACTTGATTTTCTCAGTTGCTGAAACTCCCACTTTCCCACACAGTTTTAAAAAGTATATGTTGCAGAGCTACGATATCTTTTATGTATAATGCGCTTGTAGATATGCATTATGTATGCCTCAATTTTTGGGATGGGATAAGTAGAATTTATTTTGTAATAAAATATATACTAAAAAAATAATGATTTTCAATTTTTTCAATTTCTTTTAACTTTAAAAAGGTACTAAAAACGATTTAAACTTAAAATTGAAGGAATACAGAATGCAGGCATTCTTAAGCTTTCATTTTATATAAAAATATAGGATCTAATTTTAGTCTTTCAAAAGTTATCTTGTGGGTAACAGAAAAAAATCTATTTAGTTTTTATTATTTTTGTATTCGTACTTTATGCTATTTAAAAAAATACAATAATTCTATAACATAATTCTTTCCTTTATTTTCAACTTTTGCACTTTGGTGCATTAACTGTAAGAAACTCATATTAAAAGAAGAAGAATTTACTAGTTTATGAGGAATCGAAAAAGTACGTCAAAATGTGCAATATCAAGACTCCGCTAAGTACTATCTTACCTTAAAGCTATATTGAACTTTCGCATATATCTCATTTTTTTAAGCATTTGATATTTTTAAAACTGATTAAAGTAACTGAATAGCTTTGGCAAAATTTTAAAAGTATTGTAAATGATATCCCCCGACATCCGTTAATGATTGGGAGTTAGAATGAATACCAGCCATATATCACACAAAACAAATATAATTTATTAATATTTTAACAAGTATCAGCTATGAAATGCACTTATTGGAGCAAAACGAGTAAGACGAGATATATAATATTTAATTATGAGTAGATCAATTACTTTTGGAACGTTTGGTAAACTGCATTCTAAATAATTGTAACTCATTTTACTGATAATCGACTTCAGGGTCAATTTGATTTTAATTCATATATCTTATTGACTGAACCATCAATTATTAATCTTATATTTTAATAAATTAATCAACGAGTAACTCTTGTTTAGCTTTCAATTACATAACGTCAATCACTCACTTATATGATCTAACTTCTGAAATCTCTCTCTTTCGAACCTAAAAGTTAATGCTTAAAAATAGGACATGATTTACTTAAAACGCATCTTCTTCGGAAGAAAGTTTTAAATTCAACAATATTTAAAGTAATAGATTTTCCCCAAGAGGATTAGTAAGAGGCACGCAAATAGACCCATTACAACATGAATAAATTTTTTATTTATTTTAATTTTAAAATCTTTCATTTTATTTAATTCTATTTTATTGCAATATATCAGGCATTTTGTTGAAACCTTTATACATGGAATAATTTTTAACTTTGTAGGACCACCTCTTCTTATGTAGCACTTTATTTTGCATTAACATTAAAATAAGTTTATGTTTAGGTATTTAGATATATTATTGGATTTGTTTTTTCAAAAAAAAATAAACTATTTAAAGTGAATATATATTAATGAGAAAGCAGATAACATTCTTATCCATTCACGTGCGTGGAAGATCTAATTTATATCATCACAGGCTATAAAACTCTATACATTTAAAACCAAATGTGAGTTTAATATTTTATTAATTAATTTAATGTATTTAAATTTTAATAAACGTCTTTTTAAAAAATTTCCATGAAAAAAAAACATTAAGCTCTTTAGCTTAATTAATGCAAAAAAGTTTTTAATTTGATATATGCTGTTTTTGTACTAAAATGTGCGCAGCTGATTTTGACACAAACTCTAATTTCTTACTTTCGATAAGCTGCTATATTCTATATATATAATGAATTGAGAATTAAATATTATATATTTAAAATACTTTATTACAGAATAAAGTTTCATATTTTTTTAGAAAAAAAAATAAATTTGACAAAATTAATTACCTATTTTTCCTTATTGTATTACTCGTTATTAAAACGTATTCTTTCAAAGTAAATTTCTTTTTCTAATTAATTAAATTCTATCTTATCCTAAATTTACCGTGTGTGAGCAAAAATTAATAATCTGGAAGCATTTTTTTTTCTTTGTGAGTTGCTAATTTTAATTGAAAAATGTGAGAAATGTATTTTTTTGGAAAAATTTGTAAATTATAAAATGAAAAGCTATTTTAAATATTTTCATTAATGTTTAATTTAATCTGTTACAATGTGGATTACGTTACCTCTCATCTTTTAGACAATATATACCTTTTTATAACTTTTTAAACAAGTAATTTTAAAATGATCAGTATTTTGTATTATTTTATTTCTAAAAATTTCTTTCTACATTTTTTGGTCTTAAGTGTTTTAGTTTTTATAATTCAATCCATACTCCAAAAAAATGCCTATTTTCCTTTGATTTGGATTAAGGTGGTCACTTCACGCAGCATTTTTCCTATCTCTGTAATGTTAAAAATGACCAAACGTAAGGAACATTTTTGAAAAAATTGACCAGTTGTACAGTCATGAATTTTTTTTTGTAGATTTATTACACTGTTTTTATTATTTTAATGAGAGTTTTTTTTGAAATTTTGATTTGTTTTTTTTTAAAAATTCATACGTGGACTAACACATCAAAAATTTTAAAACGTTGAAATTCTTGTACATTTTAACCCATAATTTTTTTTTAATAATTTTTTTGACAAAATCTCTTATTAAAATATTTATTTGTACAATATTAATATATGTGTAAATTTTCAAAGCTATTAAATAGGTAGTTTTTTCAAAAATGTTCCTTTTGTGTTGAAATTTACACTTTTGAGAAATAGTGATTTAAAGTAAAAACTTACCATTAACTAAAACATACCAGAGTCTTAACTTGGATTGCTGGGATCTCCTGCAAGATCATCTTCTTATCTACATTTTAAATGTCTGTTTTTAATTCTGGCTTCTTTTGTTCTTTGTAAAACTGCCTTTCTTACTTTCCTTATATGTGCATTTTTCCTCTATCTCCGTAATGTTGAAAATGACCAAACATAAAGAAAATTTTTGAAAAATTGACCAGTTGTACAGTCATGAAATTTTTTTTGCAGATTTATTACACTGTTTTTATTATTTTAATGAGAGCTTTTTTCAAATTTGAATAGTTTTTTTTAAAAAAATTCACATGTAGACTAACACATCAAAAATTTTAAAACGTTGAAAATTTTTGTACGTTTTAACCCATAAATATTTTTTGAATAATTTTTTTGACAAAATCTCTCAATCTCTCATTAA
>BMAO01004062.1:0-59937 GCA_019973975.1 Trichonephila clavata
AAAGAAAATGATTTCTTTAGCAACATACAAAGATGGAGAAGAAATGCTTAGAGTGAAGACAAAATTAACGTATAGGAAGGATTCAGAAGATTTCAAGAACCCTATCATTTTGCCATCTCATCATCCAGTCGTTGAGAGACTGATAATGACTGAACACAAAAAGAATTCACATGCAGGATTACAAATGATCTTGAATATTCTACGTGAACATTATTGGATTTTGAATACAAGAAAAACTGTTCGAGCAGTATTATCAAAATGTGTCATTTTCTTAAGACATGCCAAAAGAAATGTAACTACCCCCTCTGCATCACTCCTAGAAAACAGAATAAAAGATGCTGCAGTTTTTGAAGTAATCGGTTTCGATTTAGCTGGACCACTTTATTTAAAAGAAGGGAGTAAAGCTTGGATTTGCATTATTACCTTTGCGGTTTTCAGGCCTGTACATTTTGAGCTTCTGTCGTCATTATCTACTGAGACTTTTCTTCAAAGTTTTCGTAGATTCATCTCAAGAAGGGGAAGACCATCAATTGTGTATTGCGACAATGGAAGCAATTTTGCCGGTGCATCAAATTATTTGAAGACAGTGAATTGGGATGTGATTGCACAATTTAGTAGTATATGAAGAATACAATGGCTTTTTAATCTCCCTACTGCCTCATGGTGGGGAGGTTTTTGGGAAAGATTAATTGGTGTAATGAAGCAGATCCTAAGAAGAGTCCTCGGAAAAGCTTTTTTATCTTATGAAGAAATGGTCACCGTTTTTTATGTGATGCATAGTCTGCTACAAACTCTCGATCACTTAGTCATGTATCCCAAACGGATTCTGAACTGATACCTTTATCACCTAACTCATTTTTGCAAGATTTTCGGCAAATTGGTGTTCCAGATTTAGACCAAGTGGATGAAGTTGTTCTCAACAAAAGAATAAAATATCGCCAACAGTTGATAACTGATATCCGGAAAAGATTTAGATCTGAATATTTGGGATTTTTAATTAAAAGAAATGAAAACAAGAAGCAGGAACGAGATATTAAGCTTGGAGAAGTTGTATTAATTTTAAGTGGCAATGTAAAATGTAATGACTGGCTTTTAGGTGTTGTCATTAAATTATTACCTGGAAAAGATGGTATTAACAGATTAGTGCGTCTGTTGGTGATAGAGCCAAGTTGGCATCATTTTTGGCGACCTCGTTGGCAACTTGGCGATTGATTGAACGATGTAGAAGTTGCTTTGCTGTAGCGCCACCTGATGGGGTGATGCAACAAAGGTGATAGCTCAAGAACCTTCTCCACAAAAAAAATACATATAGATGCCAATTTTTATAGTGATTGTTTGAACGGTGCTGTAGTGAAGCGATTTCATATATACAAACATCTATTTATACATAGATAAAGTACCTGAATTCGTATAATATATATATAACTCAATAAAAGGTTTAAAAAATATCTGTTTTTGCATCGCGATAAGAGTTTTATTTATTCCTTTTGAAATTGTATATTGAAAAAATTTAGCTTTTCAAGAAATCAGCTAAATAACTTAAAGATGCTTTACCATCAACCGTTAACAAGATTTCATTTCAGGTTTCTCGCTTAAAAAATCACTAAGAGTATAAAACAGTTCCGTAAACCTTTTTAAGCAATTTCCTTTCGAAAGCCATCTTATTTCAGTGTGAAGTATAAGTCTCGCATGGTCTTCATTTGGTTTTTCACAAAATAACTTGAAGAGACGTTCACATTTGGCATTAGCTTTAACATCTCATTTATATACTATAGAACTAAATTAAGTATTTCATTTTGAACACAAGTGAAATATTTTTACCCGCCAGTTATTTTCCCTGTGAATGGCTCAAGCACATGAAAGCCTATTTGGATTCTCATCTTTTATCGATTTTAATCCCTTCCAGCTTCATTCTATTTCTAAATTATGAATCAAAAAATGTCAATTTTTTAAGCATATTTTCAAATATAAATCATAATAGCACCATTCGCATACAAAATTTCCTAAAAATGAATGTAAAAAATTTATTTAAATAAATGAGTAATTTACCTGTAAATTTGGCTTCCTGTATGAAAGAAATCATAAGACCTTGGAATCATTTCACAGCTTAGGATATACCTGGCTTTTATCTTGAAATTCAAATTTGATTTGCATCTTTCATATTTACATAACTGATTATAAAATAATTAATCAAAATTTGATCGTGTATGATAAATTCGAAAACACGGTACTGCACATAACTCAACATCACAATCTGGACACAGTAGAATCTTGTTCCTCTTCTTCCCTTTACTGTCTCTCTTTGAGAAGCAAATAATACACTGTCGAGTTGGATTAATGTTCTTTTTGGGGGGAATGTAATCAACAAAATATCTTTCAGACAAGCCTGAAGGGGGGGGGGTGTTCAGCAGAAGGACGTCCTATTTTTGCAGAAAATTCCACCGTGTAGTACTTTTCAATTATTCGAAACCATAAAAAGCACATAATTCGGGAAATATCGATTGCACAGCGTAAATTTGCGCAGTGCCCCGGAAGGGATTAAGCAGCAATTTTTCTTTCCCATCATATTGGAAGCACCATCTACACACAAGATGTTATATTTTTCATTGGTATATTATTGGCATATAAGAACGTTTTTAATTTATCATGAATATCTTTAGAGATAGTGATACTTTTTTAAAGATTTACAGAACAACATTTTTTCCGTAAAATCACCTTTATCAACACACCTTACGTAAGTTACAAGTACGACCTCACTGTCTCTCATTGTTCATTCATCCATTTGTACCGAAATTTTTTTTGTTTTCAGCTTTGTAACAAGTTGTATTTCAATATCCTCACTCACACATTTCGTCTATTCTTCTGCTAACAGTGCTGTTGCTTAGTGGTATAGCTTTGAGGTCTTTGTCGTCTTTTCCCAGAACCATTTTAAGAAATACTGATATTGATGGTTTGATTAAATTCTCCCCTATAATGTGACTTTTACTAGATTTAGCGATGAGTAGTGAAATATGATAACTAGCCGCAAGAGTACGATTGACAGTTATATTAGAAATAAATAGAGATTCTAATGGGGTTTTTTTTTGAAAATTGTTTTTTAAAGTTTGAAAGTTGCTCAAATCTTAATGAATAGGAACATTTTGTTTTGCCTTCAAATATGCTAAAATTGACAACACTGCATTGATTCATTGGTCAAGTATTGTTGGCATAAAAGACAAAAAGTTAACCTTTCATCATAAACAGCGGGTAGGAAACTAAAAACACTTTAAATATTCCACCAAATTCTGACGAACTTTCTTCTTGCTTGCACTACTCATTTCACTATGGATTAAAAGGGGGTGGGGATTAAGAACTTAAAATGAACTGATGTAAACTTAGATGCAGTGTTGGATTAAAAGACATGGTGTCCCTTAAGCAGTCGAATTTTCGGGACCCTGTAGCCTGTTTTTGGAGCACTAACAAAAAACATTACAAGCTCTAGTGGATCCCTAAAAGGAGCGGGGCTCATAAGCAATTGCCTACTCCACCTAATGAGTAATCCGGCACCGCGCAGATTATATATGCCTATCAAAATACCCATATGCAGGAGAAAACCATACTTTTTCATATGACAAATGTTTCTGAAAAACGATATTTCTAAAAATGAAATTAATAAAAATTACCAACTAAATAAATTTACTTACCATTCATATAACACTAATGTTTATTCAATTTATGAATTTTTTTTAGCGAAGGGACTTTTATAACAATTTTACAGACGATTATTTTGAATGAACACCAATGATTAATAATGAATGATACCGTAAAGCCCAACAGAAACTTAGATCCCAGCACTAGTTATTTCGTGCAATTCAAAACAAATAACGCTATTGTGTTTGGAAAGAATATTTTATCGGTCACGCTGACAGTTATTTAATATTTTTATTACAATTTGTCTCATATTATACAAACAAGTAGGGGAATATATTTTTTAAACTTGGGCTATATATTATTAATAAATAGATCATTTACGCTCGTAATGAGTCCTTTTTCGAATTGCCCCCTTAAGGTATCCGACTACTTGCGACAACTTTTTTTTTAAAGAATGGAAATAGGGGATTTTTTCTTTGTTTTTGGATTTGTTTGGTACATTTTAAAAATATATATATATGCTAAAATTAAGAAGAAAAAAAGAAATTACTATTACTAAAATGGGAAAACAATTGATCAAAATTAACGAAAAATAACATAAACGTTGCCGATTCTGTACCAAAAGTTTATGAACAAATTTTCAATTTTTCAATTCTGATGTGTTGCTATGTTGTTCAGTTTTGAAATGACCTTCAGGATAAGAGATATTTTTATTTTTACAAAAATTAGAGCACACTTTTTGTCTTAGTCATATGAAATCGTTAAAAAAAAATAGTGATTATATTAACATAAGGGACTGTAGATTTTGTAATAAAACAGTGATTGATAAAACTGAAGGTTAAAACACTTCTATTATACAGAACATACATAAAAAATTTCAGTTAAATATTTTCAAACCTTTTTTAGCAATCGCGGTCTCGTTTCAGCATTTAAAAAAAACACATATCGAGTAAAATCCATTTTAAAGTATGGCATCTTGTTTAAAGTATTGGCATCTGCTTTTACTAAAATGCTTGTAGTTTTTGTTCTAGTGAAGGAAACATAATAACCTTGGTATTTTCATAAGGCTAATAAGATGGTCAACAAAATAAAATCAAAAAATTTTTTTGTCAGTTTTTGGCAAAATTCACAATTTTAGGGTAGTGATACCTTAAAAAATCAAACCGCCTTATTGTAGTGCGTAAGCTTCACGTTGAGAAACACTGGTTTAAAATGTGTTTAATTATTTCTGGTTTAAAATCTCTTTTTCCCGCGAATTTACAATATCCTTTAAAATATTTACATTTTTCAACACTAAATAATACTAAACAACCTCATATTTCTATCTCTTATTTCATAAATTTCCTCGTTAGAAGCAAGTTTTCTGCTTGACCTGTTTTGAAAGATTTGCCTCAGTGATTAAACTTAACAGGAAAAAATAACTTAAAAAACAATACAAAACGAATCCAGTGTCATCACATTACTTGTTTACCTAAGAACCCAATCAGAGTCATATGTCACGTTAATATATAATTAGTATATTGTTTAATTTTTTAATTTTTTTATTAATACCAGAATGACCTATTTCTTTGGCTAGGTACTAAACAGACTTCTAGAAAACATTCTTTCATAATGTAAGCTGCGGGCTATAAAACTAAAATGTTTTCGTTTTTTATTTTGTTTTTGTATATTTTAAATATTAATTGCATAGTTAAAATCACTGTTGTGTGTTATTAAATGTACTTTTCTTAAAGTCTGAAAGACCTCTAAAATCTCCAGAAATTGTTTTTATATTTTAATGTATAAAATAGAATTATACATTATATATACAAATTCCCAGTTACGGATTGCAATATCGGATCAAAAGTTCAATACCAGTATTTAATACTTTTTTATCTTAATACCGGTAGTAGAATTTTCAAAAAAAAGAAAGAAAACACAGGTGCTTTTTTATTTTATCTGCTAGTTTCATTAAAGAGTGTTAATACCATAAAAAATTATTTAAAAATGACTTATAAATTATAACAGTACATGAGGAATCACAAAAAAAGTAAAGGAACATCTTATTTTTTGAAATCACGAAAAAGTGTAAATATATCACTATTCAGTCTGTGGTACTATGACAAATTAATGATTTTTTTTATGTTTTGTAAAGTTATTCTCTTATTCATTAGTATAGATTATTATTTATGAGCATATATATAACGAATCTGAAAAAAGGTTTGAAACCTAAAGTATGATATGCAAATACAATGTGGATAACAGACTCGCCAATTTAAAAATATCGAAATATTACGCACTTTCTTCACAACTACAACCTTGTTTTCATAGATATGAATATCAGACTACGAATCCTGCGCGTGTGTGCAGTATCGCTCTGAGCAGTAATAGGATAGTTTTGGCCCGCCTGCTGGGATGATTCACAGATTGAATCATTTCTCTTGACTGTATGATGCAACTTTATATTCACAGTTTAATTAATTACGCCCGTTACGTAGACAAAAAAAGTATACTATTTTGCTATATTGGCAATCCATGAACATATAGAGACAATTATAAAAATTTCTAGTCAATACCGAAAATAAACGATATTTAAACTTATGAATACCGGTATTACAAAATTGTGCAAATAACTCAAAATACCGGTATTTGGCATACCGAAATTCGGTATTAATCCCTTTTCCCAATAGACTGTTACAATTTTGTGGTGAATAATTTTAAAAAATACTATCTGCAGATATATAAATAAGGAAACTTCATAATGTTTAAATAATTTTTTATGTTAATTCCGAGTTATTTATAATTATTTACTCTATTAAATCCGACGGTAAGCAAACGTATCTATCTATCTATGTGAGGCTATCTTCTCACGAATCGCTGAACGCAGAAATGTGTTGTAGATACCAAAAAATCGGAAATGACCCGAACAATCCATTTTTGATCATTTAAATCCTGAAATTGTAATTAGTTAAAAAGATATCAATATTAAAAATGTTAAAAAACCGCTTTTTGCCCCAATTTTGATTCCTCTGCATTGTTGTAACAATGTAACTGTTAAAACAATGATACACAAGTTGGCCGTCTTTCACCCAATCTGAAATTTCATGATGACGGAATTCATTCCCTCTGTTAAAAAAATAACTGCTTTTATTTTAACATATGATTAACTTAAAATATATTATTAAAATCACAATTTCTTCAACGTATGACATTTTTTACTAATTCCTATAGATTGTATCTAACTTAAGTTCCGAAAAAAGATAAAACCATTTTTCAAACAAAAAATGGTGCATTTTTTTTTTTTTTTTTTTTTTTTTTTTTTACCTTTTTCAAAGCTGACAAGTGAAGTTAAAACGGAATATTGTAAATTTCTTTAAAAAACTGATGAAATTTTGTAATTTTTAAAAAAAAATTCTGATTTTTTTCATACACAAAGTTATTTTAAAAGAAGGTACATTTTCCGTTTCGGGAAGCCGTAAAAACACAACGAAAAAATTGCAAAAATTGCCAGATTCCAGTATTAATTGCGGGAAAGCTACCATAGAATTCACGAATTTGAGAGCTTATAGCGCATGCGCGGAAAAACAACTTTCAGAGAGTGCGTAAGCAAATAAAAGATTTTTCTGTTAGGTTAAAGTGTTTTCTTTTTTAATGTTTTTTCTTTTTAGTGAGTGTAAATATTGAATTTTCAACAAATCCAATTTGTTATTTTTAATTCCAAGAAAATATATATTGTTTCATGTTTAAAATAGTGAATGCAATCTTAGTTTTTTATAACACATCACAACTGGTCGTTTTCTTTAAGAAAAATGATTTATTGAAAAAACCTTTAAATATAGGAAAATACTGCGATGTTTTTATATATTAAGTAGTATTATATTTTTTCAAACCTTTTTTATACAAGGAATGTAAGCAAATTATTAGGCATTTTTTTCCTATAGTTATTTTTTATAGTTACATATTTTTAATCGAATAATCAAACATCCAGAAATAAGCAGTCATTTTAATATAGCTAACGGTAAGACATTTTCTATTCCTTATTTAACAACAGTAGATATAAATTAATATTTTTTAAAAACTAAGCGGTATTGTTTTCTATTACTCATCATTAAATTATTTATTCAATAAAAAATTGTACATTATAAGTTTTTTTTTTGTAAGTTATCAATCGAAAATAGAAAGTTGAAAACGATCTTATCTCTGGGGAAAAAAGGGGAAGATAGTTTTATACTCTAAAAAGCCTATGCAATGCCGGAATAAGCGGAGGGGAAAGAAATCTGTCTCACAAGAAAAAGAAGTGGAAAAAACGCTGGATAAACGAATTTTAATGACATCAATATAGAAATCACTCACATCGTGCATACACACATACCCAGATATGCTGGGGTCGAGAAGGAAAGGGAAATTTCAATGGGAATAAAATTATACTCTCGGAAAAAGTCAGTGAAACGCCAGGCTAAGCGGAGGGGAAACGAATGCGTCTGACGGAGCAAAGATGTGAAAGAAATTTCGGAAAAGAGAAATTTTTCGACAGAAAAATAGAAAAATCACGCACACACCAAAAAGTGCTGACATTGAGATGGGAAGGGGAAAATTTTCATGTGCGGAAAGCTATACATTCGAAAAAGCCCGTGCATTGCCGGATCATACAGCTAGTTAATGTCTAATTTTTTGCTGATAGTCTATGATGCAATAATTGCTTATATGATTTTTAGATCTCATTTCTCCTCGTTGTTTGATTGGTTGGTTTTATGGAGCCACAAACTAGGCTAAGCTGCGCCAAACAATGATTCAAAAGGTACTAAAATTTTGAAAACTGGTTCTAAATCATGCATAATTTGATAAAGTCAGATTAATATTTCTCCTCGTAATTAATGAAATCTTATAAAAATACAAATTATAAGATGTGTTATATATCAATTCCGTGAAAAAGTTTTAAAAGAACGTAATAAATTACAATTAAATTAGGGGAAAAAAAGAGTGTGCGTTCTTATCACGACACTATCGAAGCGATAACTTCAAATTTTGTAATGTTTTTTCAGGGATTAGTTAGGTGAATAAAAAACAAGGGAGTATTAGTATTGTCATATAAAATTATTTATTTATTATTATTATGTATGGGAGAGAAAACCTAGACACATTTGTTTGCATTCACTGTACAAAGAAAGATTCAAAATTCAGATAATATTATCTGATGAAAACATTTCAACATTTTTTTATATTCTTAAAGTTTTTCACTCTAAATTGCTTTTTTAAAAATAAAGAAAACTATCAGTGTTAATGTATCAGAAAGTTGTCTTTCAGCACATGCTTCATAAACCTCAAACTGGTCAATTCTGTCGTAAGCTTATTACAATTAATTATTACTGTCATTTGGTGATTTTAGCAATTTCTTTCGTTGCATTGTTATGGCTCCTTGAAATGGAAAAGTGCCTTTTTTAGAAATATTTTATGTGCAAAAAAGCAGAAAAATAAAAAAATTTCAAAATTACGAAATTTTATAAATTTTTTAAAGAATTAAAGAAGTTTTACAATATTCCATCTCAGTCTAACTTGGCAGCGTTGAGAAAGATATACAATGTACCAATCTACTTAAAAATAATTGTAACTTTCTTTTTTTTTCGGAATTTAAATCCAAGAAAATCCATAGAAATATGTAAAAAATGTAAAACATTGTAGAGATTGGGATTTTAATAATATATCTCAAGTTAATAACAGGTTAAAAACATTTATTTTTTAAACAAAGTTATAATTAATACAATCAATGGAGCAACGTCATGAAATTCCAGTTTGGCTGAAAACCGATTTTCGACACCAAATTTTGTCATTGTTGTAACAATAACATTATTACAACAATAGCGAAAAAAGCCGAATGAACGTTACAAACCCAAACGTGACGTTCACTCAAGTTCACTCTCCAGAAAAACGCTCCTTAAGAAGTTAAACTATTTTTTAAACAAAGTTAATTAATACAGTTAATAGAGCAACGTCATGAAATTCCAGTTTGGCTGTAAACCAATTTTCGATGCCAAATTGTCATTGTTGTAAGTCTTTTTTGTTGAAGGACTTTACCTTGTTACGGAAAATTCCGATCCGTTGTTACGAGAGTTACAAATCCGAGCGTAACAATGCTTGGCTTCTTAAAACGCAACCTTCAAATTCACTCTCCAGAAAAACGCTCCTAAAGAAGTTATTATTTCAAAAACCATATGTAATTAAATCAAATATTGAGACTAATGTCAATTAATGAAATGAATTCAATAATTAAATGCATCTTATTAAACTACATATGATCGTAACAAAAACAATTATCATTAGAAACTGAACGCATCCTCAAAACAATTTTTATTGTACTCTCCATTCCTTAATTGTATTGATTTGTGCTTTTATTATAAGCTGTTTTTCTGTGTTTTATTATAAATTCCTTTTAAATTAGGTCTAGCATTCTTTTGGCTACGATTTGATGTTTTTCCAACGTACGAAAATATATCTAAATTGTAAGCATGCCTTACAGTTGCTGAGTAAACAAATACAAAGTGTTGGGGTCAATGGAATCCAAATGGGTGAAATTGCCGAATCGGCCACTGGTCCGCCAAATTTTGGAAAATCGCCAATTTGGCGCGGTTTTGCGTGTTGTGTTTTGGAGAAGCAACCCTACAACAACCGATCCTTCTCCCTCACTGATACAAAAATCAAAAGGGTTACCTGATTTGGCGCACTTATCGATTTGGCTAGAAAACACTTGGCGGGATAAGTGGATTCAACCATCCAAATGTAAAGTGAGTGAGTGAATATTAATGTCGCACTGATTAGCAACACGAGGGTTTTTGGCGACGGTCCGCGTAATTTTGAACCATGGTCAAGTGACGCAGACGACACCTGAGCTGGCACCCCCTCTCCTAACTACCACATCACACCAACAGGAGGACGTTTGAGCTCTTGACAGATTTAACGTGCATCGCTTCCCTACACGGCGGGTCTTTAGTGGTACTAGGATCGAACTCATGACATGCTAGCCATGATCCGATGCCTAGACCACTCGGCCACCGCGGCCGTATCCAAATGTAAAGATTTATGCGTTGAACGAAGTGCTTAAAATCAACTATAAATTTCAGAAGCATTCACAAAAAGGGGTAACTCTTGAAATTTATTCTAAGGTTAGCAAAGTTACAATACTAGCATCATTGTGTCTCTACAAAAGATACACAGGTTTCAAAAAATGTCTTTCCTAAGCTTTTGAACTAAAGAGGGGGCCCCTACTGTTTGATATTCCAGATCTCCGAATGCTGTTGGACTTATTTTGTTGTCGGCTTCGTGAAACAGCAATATACTTTAAAGTTTCTCAATCGAAATATTACATCTATACGAGAGAAATTATGATTTCACTGCCTGAACTACTAAGCACTCGGGAAGAGATCAAAATTGTTAAGAGTTATGCAGAATCCAGAGGCGCAGCTACCACACCGTATCAATGATACGGGGCCCCAAAATGTGTAAACAAATAATTGTAAAATGTTAAGGGGCCCTCAAAAGAATCCCCTAAGGAATTTTGATCTATGGCCCATTCAGCCCTAGCTACGCCAGTGGTATGATCACTAGTGGTGCTCACACACAATGAACTTTGCTTACTCATAAAAATTATATGGTTGCCTTCTTTAATTCCTTTGACATTTATAACTAATCAGGAATATTTCGATCAATTTAAACCATTATTTTTATGCTTTTTAATCCAAAGAATTTGTACTTGCTTTCCCAGCAACTAAATGTATGTATAAGACATTACATGGGTTGTGTAGGAATTTCATTATCCACTCTTCCTTAGTCTAAAGACTTTTAAATGCACAACAGTAAAACTACGTATGACTTAACAACATTTAGATTTTCATTTTAGATTAATCCACACTAATAAATTTCAAAACTGTTTTTAGGCTCCTGGTCTAGTGAGCTTACACGTTACTTTCAAAAATCTCGTCTTTCCACTCTAATGTCTGCTTACCAAAACCTCTACCAAAAAATCTCCATTACCTCGACGAATTGATGAGCGTTTTTCTCGTTCTGTGTATTTATACATACAAATAATATTATTATAGTAGGACCTTTTCATTTTATGAACCTCAATTTTGCGAATATCTCTATTTTACGAACTTTTTCCTGGAGCCAAGAACGTAATACATATCGAAAATGAATCTTTATTTAACGAATTTTCTACATGACGGGAATTTTTTTCGTGATTTAGCGACTTCATTAATAAGAGGTATGACTGTATTTTTATGAAAAATTCGAAATTTGTATTTAAAAAAAAAGGAAAGATCGATTGTAAGACAAGAAAGAATGTACTGTTAGCAATGCTAGTAAACCCAAGCGATAGATTAAGGCACCAAATCTTGCGACTAATTTAGATGTATTTGAATAAATGCAGAAAGATCTAGGCTTTTTCATGAAGTAACTCAGGAAGTGCAAAAGTCTTTTCCATCCTATTCAAGTACGATGCAAGGAAACAACATTTAGAGTCAAACATCAGACAGCGATTAGGTGTTTCGTTATGTAAAATTATGATTACGAATTTGAATTGCCATTTTTATATTTTACGGTTTTTGAATTTGTGTTATTTTAGATTTATATATATGAGTACTATTTTTTCTTTCTGTTAGAAAAAAAATCTATTGTGATTTTTATAGAGTTCCAGAATAAATTATAATGTACGCAAAAAGAACCTGGTTGCTAATTGCATGAACCTCTCTTGCAATTGAGACAATCAACCAAGTATGTATTGGCCTCTAAAAGGTAATGTAGAGCTAGTCCTTTGTGTCCAAATTGAAGAGAGAAAAAATAATTTGTGAAATGTGAAAATTTCAAGAACTTTCTGCTGATATGCTTATGAAGAATTTACTTTTCAAAAAGTTTACTGTTTGATAAAAAAGAAAGGGAAAAAAACCATTTATTTTTGTGAAAAATAAAATACATGTTGTTGTGGCTAATCCTCCAGGATCTGACGAAGTCATACAAGGTCAATTAAATCGTTGACTTGACTCTCAAAAAGTAGAGCACAAGAAGAGAATCAAAGTAGATATCTTTGTTTGTGAGATCCATGCAACGCATTATGTTTTCGGGGGAAGTCTGGTGATCTTGACACCTTTGCACACATGGAGAAGGTCTTTTTGATCCCTGAGAATGATAGGCACCTCATGCGACCACTGGCAGGACGAGAGTGTAATCTGGGAGCATCTGTAACACTTGAGGATCAGGACCAAACCGGGTCTATTACCGGCATAGGGGATAGTGCATCGAGGGGATAAGTAAGGTACGACCCCAGTACGCTACAAGATTCATGGTGTGTGTTTTTTGTTCACAACAATGCTTTTCCTCACAGAGCCAATATCATTCAAACAGTTCCTGGCAATAAATTATAGTTTCAAAAAACTAAAAAAACACGCTTTTATGTTAAATCGAACTAAAAAGTAAACAAAAATAATTCTTAATATAAGAATAAAATGACGCATGAGAAATTTAATGTCATTGTGGTAAAAGCGTGGGGTGCTTTGTACTACACTTTTACACTAACTCAGCATTTCGAGAAAGAAGCAGTAAGAAATTTTAAAAAATTATATCGAGCACCCCACGCTTTTGCCACAATGATAAAATTTCTCGTTTATCATTTTATTCTTATATTAAGAATTAATTTTTTACTTTTTAGTTCGATTCACTATAAAAGCGTGTTTTTTAGACTATAATTTATTTTCATTTTTTATTTCGATCTACAATAAAACCATGCATTTTTAGTTTTTTAAACTATTTCATTGGTGAATTAATCTTAAATATGTCATTTTTTAGAATCTAGAATACCAATTGGCATCCTATTAGGCCTGGTTTGCAAAACGTAGGATCAGACTGAAACTTGCATCAGTATAAGACACAAAAGTATACTTTTTGAATGGAAGAGTTTGTGAGAAATTATTTAATCAATCAACTTTTGAATCAATTCTCAGCTGTTTTGGTAAAATGAAGCAATGTGTGTGTGAATGTTTCATTCCCCAGATCCGACAAGAGAATTTAAAAAACAGACTTTATGTTTGGGTTTAATGGTTAGAACAGTGCTTGTCATAATTTTCATTGCATTCCCCCCCCCCATACAACAACAATGTATTGAATGCAATAATAATGTACTTCGACGCTAAAAAGCTACAATGCGAACTTTAATATTATAAACTGCACATATTATCAATATATGTGTTATATTTTGTTATTAACAAGCCTATGAAAGTCTGGAAGTCATTAGTAGTTACTAAACTTGGTTTTGATTTAGTATTGATAAATCAATTATTTCTATACTTTTTGCCGCACTGATACATTTATAAGTATCTTATATCAATGTGAATATGTATTTTATTTCTTAGCATGTCAGAATGTATTTTGTTTTACTTCCTTTCGGTAAATTAATAATTATTTTAAATCTTCTATTTTGGACTTTTCGACATGCTCGCGCCTCCCACGTATGGTTATCATGCCCCCCCCCAAGGGGAGGGAGCACCCCACAGTTTGAGAAAAGCTGGGTTAGAGCATAAATTTTTTTCACATGCACGGAGTCTTTTTTTTTCTTTCTTTCCATTTTCAGAAAAACCAGAGAATTTTTATGTTATGATAAGAATTGCTGACGCAAACGTTTTCGCTTTCATAGGGTTATAACTTAATCTTTTAGTCGCCAAATCTGAAAATGGGATCTAGAATTAGACGCCAAATTTGCAAATGGTATATGGAATTAATCGCCAAATTTTGAAATGATATATGGAATTGGTCGCCAAATCTGGGAACGGTATAATGATTAGTTGCTAAATCTGAAAATCCTTATTTCTGATGATTCTGATCAGGACAATGGAACAAAATTATGAAATTATTGTATTGTCATCGGTCCTTGACAAGTGTGCAAAATTTCGAATTAATCTGACCTAAAGTGGGTAAAAATCGAGTTCAAAGATTCCGTTACATACAAGTGAAACTTATAAAAGCGTGTTAAAAAAGGGAGGGGTTGTGTTGCAAAATGAACATCTAACATACTTGCCAGATCTCAATCCGCAGACTTCTTCATATTCCCACTCGCTTTGAAAGGAAAGAGCTTTGACGATATTCTTGACATCCAATGAAACGTGACGAGGTTTTTGAACTCCATCTCTCAAAAGACTTCTTGCAAAGTTTCCAAGACATGTATAGCAGATCTCAGCGGTGCATAGTTATGGGATGTGACTATTTTGAAGGACTGTAAAGCAACTTTCGTTAATATTTCATCTACGTTAACGTTATAGGACTATTCACTGAACTTTATTGTCAGAGGTTGTAATTGGTAGGTAGTATTTTACAAAGAGATATTCGCTTATGAGAGAGAAAGGCTTTATTAAAGTTACGTATGATCACATTCATACATAAATCATATTTTTTTCTATTATTTTAATCTGCTAAAGGGTGAACTTTATTAAAACCATTGTATTTTAAAGTTTGAAGGGATATATATGATATTCAATTCTGGTTTTTAATAATAATTAATCTAAATGCATATATGTGTAAGTAGCGTTTTTACTGCAATCTATACATTACTGTGGGGCATTTTTATCTACATCCGGAGATCTCAGCTTTTATATCTTACCCAATCGGGAGCTTTGATGATCCTTTGATTTCCGTTAGTTATTACAGCGATTAGCTGATACAAAGTTGTACCATCTTACTTTGAAATGTGTCAACGTGGCAGTGTTTGAGAAGTTAAAGCTGTGGTTAAAATAGTATTTCACCGTTCTGCTGATAAAATTAAAGAATTAACTCTATCACACGATATCTTGTTTAAATCTTAAACAAGATATCGTGTGATAGTTAAAATAATAGTCTAAAATTTATATATAATAGTCTTAAACTTCAAGATTATTATATATAAATTAAAGAAAATCCCTCAAAAGAAAATTTAAATGATGAATTACTGCATACATATCTATATATAAAGGAGAAATGCCACTCACTCATCACATCTCCGGAACCATTAAATCTACAGACTTGAAATCTGGTATATATGTTCCTTTCATACAGTAGAGATCCGCTAAGAATGGAATTTGTGAAAATCGAACCCAAAGGGGCGTCACGAGGGACTATATAAAAGGCGTTATAAATAATTATTTCCATTTTTAAACTATTAAACGTTAGTCTTGAAATTTAGTACGCAGATTCCTTTCACGGAGTAGAGATCCGTTACAAAATGGTTTTTACAAAAATCGAGCTCCCAAGAGGCGTTTCGGAGGATTAAGGGGCGTAATAGATAAATATTTCCGTTTTCAAACTATTGACCTACCTGTTGAAAATTGGTAGGCATGTTCCTTTCGTGTGGAATAGAGTTCCTCTAACAAAGTTTTGCGAAAATCGACTTCTAAGGGGTCAAGAGGAGTTATAGTAAAAAACTCCTGTTTTTGAATGGTATAAACCCACATATTTGAAATTTGTTAAGCGTGTTTCTCTTGTTGAATAGAGATCCACCAAGAATGGATTTTAAGGAAATCGACTCCATGGCGGGGGGAAGAGGGGGTAACTGGGTCGTATTGACAAAAAAAAAAAACAATTCCGGTTTTCGAAGTACAAGGATTATTATAATGAAATTTGGTTTGCATGTTTCATTTGTTGAATTGAAATCCACTAAAAACGGTTCTTTTGGAAATCGACTCGACAGGGTTACGAGGCGTATTGATAATTAAAATTCCGTTTTTGCTCTATTAGATTTAGACTTGAAATTCGGCACGCATGTTTATTTTATGGAGTACACATCCACTGTGAAAATTGGTTTTGCGGAAATCCACTAGGTTATTGGGTTACGAAAGCGCAAAAAATCATTCTACTTCAATTTTAGAGAATATTAGATACTATTAATTAGAAGTTCTGTCATTTTTATATCAAGAGGCGAGAGCTATAGGTATATTTTTCAATACAAACAAATTCGTAATGCTAGGGATTAGATATCAAAAATTTAAAAACATTAACAGTATATATTTATACAACATCATGGAATACCCAGCGAAGCGGGTGGGTATAACGACTAGTATATTATGTATAAGCAACAAGTGATAGTAATATAAGTTTTTGCTTTGCAGGAATTTCAGCAACTAGTCAAATTATTTTCAGGTGTCCTTTTTTATGGGACACATGTGGAATGTTCAACCGTCCCGATTCTAGAGCGCTCTGGAAACGAGAATATCTCTCCGTTGGTGGAAGAAATGGTATGTTTACAAAATAAGATAGAACGTTATTGTAGTAATTCTGTAAATTAACAGTATATTTCTTAATTGATTGAATAAGATACTCGACTGATTCTCATATGAATACATAAAATTTTAAAATAATTTTATCGCTTCAATGCGAATATCTTTAAGGCTTACAGTTTGAATTATATTTTATAATTCAATATTAGGGGGCACACTTTTAACACAAAAAAATAAGATCGAAATTTACGGGTGCGAAAAACGACGAATATTCCTAAAAATTTAAAAAATGTTGCTTGAAAGTATAGGTTGTTGTTGTTGTCGTGTCCTTCCCGCAGGGGAAGGAATGAAAGTTGCCATTGCCTGTGAGACAGGTTGGACTTCTTAACGATAGATGGCGACACCACCTATCTCCACCTCCACAATTTTAGCATGAAGCTGAAGGGGAGGGAAATATTCTCCAGCCCCCTGCACTCGTGGTTTCTGCTGCGACCGCCCACAAGACTTCCGGACCCACTGATTTAACGAGCACGTACTCCGTCTATACTCGGTGGTATTTAGTGGCATCGGGCATCGAACCCAGGCCCTCAGGTCTGGAGTCCGATGCTCTAACCACTAGGCTACCCACGGCCCGAAAGTATAGGTGCAAGTTATATGCGGAAATATAGTTACCCTAAAATACGGCGGATCTTAAATTGAATCAGGAATCGAACCCGCGTCTCGACAACGCAGGCCACGGATTCGCGACCATGACCACTCGGCTACTTGATGTATCAAGTTAAGCCCAAAACTCGGAATACATTTTTGGTCGAAAAAATGAACCAAAAGCGTGTACAGTTACAACACTTGCATTCATTTAACATCCCAAGACCATAACATTTTAAAATATATTCATAAAAAAAATTTTTTTTAATTTAAAGTATTTTTACTAGCACAGGCAAAACTAAACATTACAATATTAAATAAAGTATTGGACACATTTCATGAGGAAGGGGATTAAACTATAGAAACTAGTACTGTAAAATACAGGGTGATTAGCATTAAAGCTCCACTTTCAAAATACTGTAAAAACTACTGATCTGGATGACTTTAAATTTGAACAATATACGTGAAGAAAAGGAAAAATGGAATGGCATAAGAAAAAAAAGTTCCAAAGTGTATCAGCAGATGTAAACAGCATACTACGTAAATTGAAAAGCACTCGTGCCAGTAGCGCACAAAGGAATTTTTTAGAGGGTTCCAGGGTCAAAAATCCACATGCCGCCAAATATTCTTTTGATTTTGTCGACTTTAAGGGGGAGGGGGAACAGTAACAAACTAATTATTTCATAAATAATAACATTAATTAATAAAAATTATTAATAACACATAATTAAATTTTACATACTATATACATAGGATTATAACCAATCGAAAAAAAATCAAGGGCTTGGGAGGGAGGGGGGGGGGTCTGAACTTGAGGACCTTTATGTGCGCCGTTGACTCATGCGCACGATACATTGCACTTGTAATGAAAACGCGGGATACGTGGCATTAATATTGCATTTGAGCAGCTTGTCACGAGTCTCCCAAAGAAGAATCGCGCTCTACTTGGAAAGCTCTTTTACAAGAAGCTACTTAAAAGAAATTCCGTCACTGATAGAAGTTCCCCTTTCTTCAAGTATATTCAGTTTAAATTTGAAGACATTTTGACCACAGGGGCTCCTTTTTACAATATTTTGAAAGTAGGACTATAATTACTCTGTAAGTTATTTTCTTTAAGAAATGGAATCATAATTTAATATTAAAGTTGAAAGTAATTTTCATTTCGACAATAAATGTGCCGAGAGTTCATGCCCTATTCTTAAACATCATGGAAAGGAACCCTTATTATTTTTTTTTACTTATGATATCTAAATATAACTAATAAAACTTTCTAAAATAAGCTGGCAGAAGGAATTGTTCAATTTCTAGCTAATGGCGTCACAAACCTCTCTCTCATGGGATTAACATTCTAAAAAACACATAGACAAAAGCGTCAAGGGGTAATCTCTACGGTAAAAATTAAAAATCTGCTGGTCTACCAGGAGGTTGAAAAACCTACCTATTTCCTTTGTGTAAGCCACTGTTTTTAACATAAGATTATATTTTAACATATTTTCTTTTATGTTTTATACTTTGATTCTTAATGATTGATAATCCAAAAATGATATACTATATATATATTTCAAATACATCAAGGTCATGCAATGGTTGTGAGAGGTAATGCAGCGAACAATCATTTTGCAAGACTTCAGACTCCCAACTTATCCACAAACGATGCTCGAATGGGATGCATGCGATTTCAGTACTTCATTGATGGACGCACTCCAGCCTCTTTAGCCATCATCAAGCAAGGTTTTGTTACAGAATACATTTATACTAATGCTCACAAGACTATGGATCACTGGGAGACTGCAGAAGTTAATTTCAAACTTTTAGGAGATAAGGCAATGGTAAGATATTCAAACTAGAAGTAATGATATTTCAAAATTACAGTTTTCAAACAGAATATTTATTGACCCATATAAATGTAATGTCATCATCTTAAGGCAGCGTTTCTCAAACTGTGGGGTGCGAGCATATTGAAAAATCGAAAACAAAATACATTCTGACATTATAAAAAAATACACATTTACACTTATAAATGTATTAGTACTGCACAATTTTTTATAACTAAATTAACAATGTTAAATTAAGAACTAAATTAATAATTACCAATGGCCTCATGGGCTTGTCATATATAAAATTATTTGCACAAATGAACACTTATCTTGATCATTTGTACGATTTATTTAAACTGCCGATTTAAAAGTTAAGCGATTCACTCCGCAATGCCACCGTTTTCTACGTAGGCACGCGTATGTGATGTCTTGGGGGAGGCAAAAAAGGTATACATAAATATACATAAGCAAATCCAGTGAAATAAGTCAATCCTTCGCAAACATTGTCAAGGTTATTTTATTGCATCCCAATGCCTTCTAAATAATTTTATGGATGCAGTGCTCTAAAAAGATCGTACTTCGGAAAGACGTACATATACGTTAGGGGCAATTAACGCTTTGGTTAAGCAAGATATTTATATACGCCAATGGAACTTAAGAGGATAAAGTCGTATTGTAGCTTTAGCGTCAAATAATAATATTATTATTGAATTAATACATTGGGGGGCGCGATGAAAATAATTATTGAATTTTGGGTCACCAATATTGAAACTTTGAGAAGCAGTCTTAAGGTATTTTTTTTTTAAAGTGATGCCGTATCAGTGCTGTATTTCAGATATTCAAGCACTTAGTGAAGTTGCCTCTCATGTTTTTAGTTATCTTATACTTCTTAATATAAGCCGATCCACGTAAAAGACGAGTTCTTTTTTCAAAAATTTACCCAACGTTCGAAACCCGTATACAAGTCGAATTAAAAAAGAAACAAGAAGGAAACGAGGTTCATATATATACAGTACGTGATCGTCAACCCATTTTTAATGCCCTGGAGGAAAAACTCGCTGCAATGCTTTTAGAACTATTCGAAAACTCGGATTCAAACACTAATTTTGAAGAATTTATGAGACTATTTTTTTAGAATGAAAGTTCTCAATTCCACTCCCTCACCACACACAAAACTAAAAAATTAAAATCACTTGAATATAGCTAATAGAAAGTGTTAAAAAACTGTTTTTTCCTAGCATATAAAAGCTGTGATCCCCTTCCCAACTTTAACTTCAAAAAAGTTGGTTTATACGGCCCTTCATTCCATACGAATGATTTATTCTGTTTTCTCCATAGATTCTATTTCTTTTTAAAAGCCCATGCACATTTCCGAAATTAGTTTATGCAAATATGTAAATAACTGAATTGTATTTACTAGATTAGTGTCATTGTTCTTCAACCCAATTAAGAGTATCCCACTTTCTCTATACTAAATCAATGAGAGGACTTCCAAGTCTTGAATGTGCACCAGCTGCTCTACATGGCTAGCTTTAGGGGCACCAGCATTCGAACCCACGACAGGAACAACACAGACTAGGACCACTTGCTTATCTCGGCCACAACATAAAGCATATTTTAATCATTAAAGAAAGGGGCTTTAATTCACTTGCCAGGAGTTAAATTTCTTTCATTCCACTAAATATGTTTTGTATTCTTAAGAATCAATAGGAAATTTAAAGAAAGCGTGCATTAAGTTACATAGTAAAAATATAATGATTCTTCAAAGAATTATCAAGCTCACAACTTCAGGATACTATATGATATTCATTTGCAGCCTTAAATGCAAAATGTATTTATTTTTTATATTAAAAACATAAAATAGAAATATCAAATGAATCAAAGTAATGATGAGTATGGTAAAATAATGTAACATTTTATGTACAAAGTAAGTTAGCAAGATTATATAACATTAATATTCGAACATTCTTGTCTTAAAAGAGATGGTTTTAAAATCTTACGGTACTTATATATTAGCTCTTCAGCACTTTTTGTCAGAGCAGAAACCATTATTGAATACTATGGTACACAACAAATCCTTAAATAAAATAAATTTATCATCCCATATTTTTAATGAAGAATTATTAAAATTTGCCATTTACCCTCTAAGGAAGAGAACCACAGTTGAGTAATTCCAATGTAATCGGATTTCTCCATCAAAGAGAGACAAAATAAGCATAAATCTATTTTTGAAAATAGCCACATGAATAAATTCTAGTTCTATGTATTTCACTTAAAATTTAATAAGTTTTTGTTGCTAAAATAATTGAAATTAATTCAATCTGATTTTAACTGAGTTATTGATGCAAATTTCTCAATTAGTCCATAAGCTAATATGTAAGTACCAATCTTATTTTCTAATAATAAGTGAGGTAATTGTAAAAGACTCAGCTTTTCATCCTTACAGTGGGTCAATAAATGAGTACCAAGTTTGCTTGGGAACTGAACACTGGGGGTTTTGTGTCAGACCGACCACTGGACCAAAACATCTGTAAATGCTCCCAGCCCTTAAGGTCAAGTAAACTGAGATAGGCACAGTAGGCCTTGGTCCTTATGGGCTGTTACACCACCAAGTTCAGTTCAATTGTAAAATAATTACTACTGATGAACTCTTTAAAAGCATTCATCATAATTTTTTTTAAAAATACAAATTACATTAGTGACTAATGAGGTAAAAAATACTATAGTAATTGAATACATATTTTTGTTATTTCAGTTCTATTTTGAAGCCGATACAAAAGTTCAAGATTATGGAGACAGTATGGTTGCATTTGCAGATTTAACTATTTCTACAGATTCCTGTGAAAATAAGCATAAGTATGGATAAATAAAAATTAATATATATAAGCAAAAAGGTTTTCCACCCTGGGAACAAATTTCTATATCTAACATAAGTTGGAAACAAATGTCACAAAAAACATTTATTCAGAATCAATACATTTTGTGACCAATAAATATTTCAGTTCATTTCAAAATCAAGAAAATCAACAACATATACAATACACATTTGGCATCCTTTTCGCATTTCTGACTTAAAACATACATGCTTCATATTTCAACTCATCACATAAATGCATACACATGAGCAATTTCTTAAAAACACTTAAAAGGTTTTAAAAAAATCAAAATGATTCTTCTTGAATTTAAAATACATGAGCATTAAAACCATTTCAGCGAGTGCAGGTAGACCATCACAGATAACAATAAATGCAACAGAATTTAAGTACAGGATAACGAGGCAGAAAACCGATAATACTATAAAATTATTTTTAAATTCATTTGTCATTAGGTTTTAGAATGAAATGGATAAATAAAGAGGAAATACAAATATTGAATCGCGAACCTTGAGTTCAAAGATTTAGAAATTTGGACTTGTTATTTGAAATGAACTTATTGGTTCATGTTTATTTTTTACATACAAGGAAAATAATTTCTTAAAAATTAACTTCCTAACATAAATCTTTCATCCATCATCTGCATTATATACACTCTGTAAAAAAATACTTTCATTCTGCATTTAAAAAAAATCACAAAAAAAATATGATTTGCAAATAATTTAAAATGATAGGTGAATGCAAAGTGAAATGTAAATATCTATAATGGTGTCCTTCAAATAAATTTTTCAAACAATTTATATCTTATGAACAATAAATATTAAAACAAAGTACATAATCTATCTTTCTATGAAATATTTGTTATAAAATACCAATAACTTATTAGCATATCACATTTAAGAGAAGCTCTGCCAAAATAATGTATTCCAAATTAATTTTATTTATAAGACCATTATTAATAAATAGAAAATGTTTTTGCAAACAAAAAGAATTTGAATGCATATTTAAAAAAAATACTGTTTAAAATTATAACTTAGTGCAAAGCTATTGCAATTGAAATGGAAGATAAAATTTTTGACATTCACATGCTTTCTGTTCATCAAAAACAGATAATTACTTTTCACAAACAGATTTTCATTTTTATGAAAACGACATTTTAACTTTAATTATTTTATCCTTCAAATCGTTTTCAATGGATAGGTTGCAATTTATAAATAGCTAACATGTATTAAATAGCAATTCGCAAGTATTTTTAGCTTTACAGCTATGAAACAATACACTAAGCTAATGTTGCACAGAAAAAGAAAAAGCTAGCTACAAGGGAAAATTAAAAATATATAAAAAGCTAAAAAACATAATACACACAGAATTATCAATAATATAAATACTGCACATTAAATTATACCTTTTAGAACACGGACCACTTTACTTCAAGCTTAAGCTTTGTCACATTTTAATTTAAACACTTAAGAGGATAGCAACAATTAGATAATTTCAAGTACTAAAATTTCAAATGAAGTTATAATAAAAAACCAATATTTTTAAAACAGAAGAGAAACTCTTTTTAAAGTTAAAAATAATTACATATTGAGCTTTTGGATATAAAATAATCTTATTTTTTTACACATGCTCCATATAATACAAAAATATTTTTCTAAAATGAACTGTATTAAATTGCTCAACTTTGAATTCATGATATTCAAGTAACAAGTTCTGTTACACAGTATTTTCATAATTTATAAGTGTATGGATTTTAAATAGTTTCACAATACCTATCTAATACTACACATTCAGGTATAAACATTTAATGTATTGAAAATAAAAAAATCTACAGGAATCACACATTTTTAGTAAAAAAATGTTTCAATAATTATGTTACAACAAATCCAATATACATATATTTAATTACAAAACATGAGTTATTTATATTATTTATGAATAAAATATTCTAAAAATTTTATGAAAACTTTTCACAAGAATCAATTGTTTACTCTTAATAAATTTTTATAAAGAACATTTGAAAAAATATATTTTAATACTAAGAAATTCTAATAGCAAAGTAATTTTTTCATAAACAATAAAATTCTGTTTTAATTAGTATTAACAGGCACTTTTTTTCATCATAAATTATCATTTCTCTGATAAACATTTAATAACAAGAATATATATGTATATACATTACCTATTTTTTTAAGTAATATATCTATCATTAAAAATAACAAAACAATACTTTCGATTAGAAAGTAATGAACTTGCAACAAGATACAAATTCAATATGTGCTTACACTCTCTACCCCCTCCTCCTTTTTTAAATAAATTAATAGAGAAAATTCCAATAAAATCTTTAGATAAATAAAAAAAATTATGAAAGATTTTAAACAAATTTGAAAAATATATATAACACAAAGAACTATTCTTAAATAAAATTCAAAAAAGTACAGCAAAGTAAACATATTAAAATAGCTTAAACCTAAATAAAAATTTGAGTTGGACAAAAAAAGTTTTTTTTTTTTTTGTTCTGAAGTTTAGATGCCATCAGAAATTGAATATACAAAAGGCATTTTTTATATTACAAAATGTATGTATGATCCCCAAAATGTGATAGGTAAATAATCTAATACAACTTTCAATATTCAATTACATACATTTTTTAAATTATTTTATTATGAGCGTTTTTTTATGCTATTAAATTACATTGTTTCCACAGAGATCCAACACTTAATATACTTCGATAAAAACAAAATAGGGCTGAAATCCAAGAAATTATTAAAATATTATTCATTTTTTGATCCTATCCTTTGATACCCTCCTTTACCAGAAGATTTTTTATCTAAGGGATCCCATGAATCTTCCCAATTATTGTCCCAATCAGATGATTTTTTACTTTCTTTCTCTGATTTTTTGTTGAATTCATCGCTATTGCCAAAGTCAATGAGATTATCTCCATCAAGCATCTTTTTACTTTCTGGAGATGTTGGAGTACTTCTAGAAGATCGACTCTTGGAATGCTTTGGAGAAGGTGATCCCTCATTTTTTGAGTGATATTTTGAAGATTGGGATTGTTCATTTGACCATTTCCAATCTTCTCCTTGCCAATCATTGCCTGATACTGCGCCTTGTGTTGGAGAGCTAAAAATATACATATATATATATATATATATAGAACCTAATAAATTTTTTTATTAAAAAGATTTTTAATAGACCAGGCTTGTTTTGAATATAAGATAATACAATGAGAATCAACATTCCATGACATGAGGGATTATAAATTATTAATACTCAGCCAAATAATTATGACCTACAATCAAGTGACACCACTAATATTTGAACTAATATGTCAGTCATTTAGATAATTTTTCACTATGGGAGATTCGGTTACCAGATAAATTTATAACACTGAAGTCTGAATCAGAATGAACCCTATTTCAACTAGGCATAAGGCTGGTCCTCATACATCTACCAATGAAAAATAAGAAATTTCATAAATGTTATATTTTTAACAAAAAAATTGCCAAAGACAAAAATTTAGATAAAAAAAAGATAGTGAGAATTCTTTAAAATGAAGGTTTTCAAAACAATATATTTTTATACGTTGAAATAGATTTCTCTCATAAATATGTTGCATATTAAATAATGCTTAAACATTCTAATAAGTTTTGAAAGATTCTAATAATTTCATTTAGACTTTTCAAAATATTCTTATATCCTTTTAGAAATAGATTTGAGCAATAGAGTATAGTTAAGATAGAAAATAAGGGGAAAAAATTTATGAAAAAGGAGTTCAAAAGTAAGGAGGTAACCTTTTTATAAATCAGAATAAAGCCCCTTTTTAAAACACAAAACTTTGAAACTAAGTAAGGGGAAGAGCAAAGGTTTGTTAAGTTTACTATGAAGTATTATAAATCTGTTCAGAATCATAAGTTCAAGAAATTTGACAAATAAATCAATGAAATAAGATGCAACTTTTAACCTATAATTTTAAAATAAAAATGAAATGTAATAACTATCTTTGACTCACACATGAAAATCTCCTTTTTAAAATCCATTGATCATGCATTTAATTTTTACACATAACTTTTGGATATTTATATCAAAAACAAACATAAGAATTTGGAAAAATAATAAATACACCTTGTTCTACTTTTCATTTGCAAGCTAATATAAATATAATAGTCATATACAGCAAAATTAACAATTATTAAAAAATTACTCTAATAAATTCGATATTCAAATTTATTTTTAAAAAATTGGCATACTTAAGACTTAAAACACAATGAAGTCCAATATTCTAACCCAGTTCCAATGTCACAGTACAACAATTAATAAATATTCTTAAATAAACATAGAACTATATATATCTTGAAAATTGCATTGTACTCTTCCTCCCTCTTCCTTCAGGAGGAGAAATATTTGTAAATCTTATCAGTAACATTAATAACTCTGAAAACTCAACTGCTCAATAGACTTAAAAAAATTTCATTCAACAAGCAAAGCAAATTTATTAACTGAAAACTAGGGGGTGGGCAACTCTGTTACATTTAAATAACTTCATATTTATTAAATGTTGATTTATTATCAATTTTCCAAATTTTCATATAATAATACAAAGTGTTAAAAGTATTTGTATCGTGTAATCAAAAAAATAACCAAGTAATTTCATGAGCAAAGTAATAAAATTAATGCCCCCCCCCCCTTATGGTGAAACATAAAAGCTTCAATCTCAGTAAAATGTTTTTAAAATACAAATTGTTATACATTTGGAAAAAAGACTCCTGGTTCATTTTCCACTCTTGAAATTTTCATTATGTAATTCAATATTTTATGAAACCTATTTTTGTCACACTTTTTTAGCATTACTTTCAGATTAAAAAAATACATTATTTTATCAATGAGGTAGAAGGATTATCTTTACAAATAAGTACAAACATTTACAGCAATACAAATGAATTTGAAACATTCAGAAAAATACACAATTCCCCTTCCCAAACAAAAAAAGAATAACTATTTCAAAATTCATACCTCATGTTACTTGGCGCACCTAATCCCAATAAAGATGATTTCTCAGTTGGTGCTCCCTCAGCCTTTTCCAAAGTTACTTTTTGATTGAACATTAAAGATAAATCATTCCAGCCTTTTTTCCCAACATCAGCTACCTATAAAAGTCAATACAAAAAAAAAAAAATAATTTCAATTTCATACAAAACCTTTTATCAATTCTGCTTGCATAAGTGCTATCACAGTTAGTTCATTCTCCATGATAGCACTTATACAAAGCATATTTTAGGAAATACGTACTATATTTGTGCATGTGTATTACACAATAAATAAAGTTAGTTAATTTATCTGAAGCCCATTGGTTGAGCAGTAGCGAATTACCCTTCCATGCCCCAGGTTCAGAGTTCAAACCCCTGGCTGAGCAAGGTTGACTTAGCCCTTCATCCCTTCAGTGGGTCGATAAACAAGTACCAAGTTTGCTTGAGAACTAAACACTGGGGGTTTTGCATCAGACTAGTCCCCTGATCGGAGTATATTCTCATGCACCTCATCACCCAAAGACACGAAAACTGAGTTGGGAACAGTAGGCCTTGGCCCTCATGGGCTGTTGCATCACTGAGTTTAGTTTTAGTTAATTTATTGACTAATTCATCTTAATTTAAATCACTTATTTTGCTGAAAATTTTTCACTACTTCAATTTTAATTTAAAATTACATAAAATTAAATCAAATATAAAAATTGGGAGAAATTTTCTTGTAAAATGCTAATAGAATATAACAAAATTAATAATTACAGAAGTTACTCAAATGAATTTATACATAGTAGAATATGCATGAAAGTAATGATATATGGATAATAACATGCAAAACTAAAATGAATTATAGGTCATTAAAATCACGTGAGAAACATCAATGAGCAAAAATGACTATGAACACACAAGTATTTTAGCAAAATGCACAGAAATACTTTGCATGCAATAAAAAAATAAAGATAAATCATTTTATATCAATGAATTAAATAACATACTTCTTACCTTACTACCTATACTTGTCACTTGTGTCTGCAAATCATCTACTAAGTTGCCATCTTTAACCTATTTGTAAACATATGTATAAAAAAATAAACCATGCCCACATGCTAATAAAGCAGAAAAAATCATAATTTTAAATATTAAGAAAATAAAAAAAACAATCAAAATAAAAGCAAAAATTAACTGAATTGATAAGATGTATAAAAAAAATTGTTCTAGTAACAAAAATACCTTTTCATTCATTGTTTCA
Source organism: Trichonephila clavata (assembly GCA_019973975.1). Lineage (NCBI taxonomy): Eukaryota > Metazoa > Arthropoda > Arachnida > Araneae > Nephilidae > Trichonephila > Trichonephila clavata. The sequence continues at coordinate 28,444 of BMAO01004062.1, forward strand.
GATATTTCTAAGACTTTTTGAGAAGCTATACTACCAAATTTTACAGCCTAGAACAAAAGTAAAAAGATAAATGAAAAATATACACATATCAGATTTGCTAGAATAAGAACTATCTAAATAAATTTCAGTAATTCTTAATTTAGCAAATTAAAAGAAACTGAACTTACACTCTCAGATGCCTTGAAAGCAATTTTTGAGGCTCCAGTAGCAAATGTAGACCAGCCCTAAAATCATTTTTTTTTCATAAAATAGTAACAAAAAATTTATAAAAAAAGAAATAGCAACATGTACATTTTTACAAATAATGTAAAATTTGAATTTGGGATAATAGACTTTTTTGTTTGTTGCTCTATATCCTCCCAAAAATTAACTCTAACTGATGTAAAATTTATTATTTTTTAATTCATATATTACAACTAGTATATATCTTTAAAAACATTTCTTAAATAAATCATTTTAATAAGTATCTTTATTAATATGGTAGCTCTAATAAAAATAGTTAAAAATTTATATATATAATTAAATATATTTCTTATAAGCTTATAAACTTATGAAAATTTGGGAAAAAATTCGAAACTGATTTTGTTTGAATTATCATTTTGGAGCAATTCAATTAAAAAATTGAGCTAAAATAACTAATAATTATTTACTCATTGCTTACAGATGTTTATAGCAGCATTATTATACTTATATATACTTCTAATCTCTAGTAAAATTGTTCTTATTATACAGCATCATAATTTACAAAGTATGCAGATCTTATCTTTAATTGCATTAAATCCTGCAACAAATGTTTACAAAAAATATCTAGAATCAGCAATGGCCAAGTAATTGGTTAAATATCATATATTAATATGTATATAAAGTTACTGGTCTCTAAAAACATTTGGAGGTAAAAAATATTTTTATTTATTTTTAACCTCCTAATTTTATAAATTTTTTTTTTTTTTACAATTCTAATTAATTTTTAAAAGAATGAAATGAAAAATTTTCATCTGACATTTTACCATTGCTAAAATTACTACAGACATTATAGATCTACTCTTTTCTGATAATTCTGATTTACAGCAAAAAAATTAAATCATCTTTAAGCAGAGCAACATGTAGATTTTCTCCTCTTTTTCTGATGTAAATTTTACTTTAACATAAAAAAATAACAAAATGGATGTTAGAAACTATTCTAGGTGAAGGGGGGGGGGAATGGTAACAGTTTTTATGTTGTTATATAACAAGTTACCAAAAATTATGGTTACCATTTTGGAGAACTTATCGTCTTAACACTTAAAAAAAAATTTATCTGAAATAAAGCCAACATTCAATGTTTTTCTTTTCCCATAAAGGTTTTTTTAGATCAATAAACAATATTCCATCTGCTTTTAAAATTTTAAGTTAAAGCCTTGTTTAAATTGATATGTGAAAATCAATTTAATATCAATTATTAGTTATTAAGAACTACAAAATTTTTCATAGTTTTATTAGTTTAAAAGAACTTTTCTTTAAAAAAGTAATTAATTTCCCAATATATTATACATGCTTTTACTTAAACCTATATTCGCTCTTTTCCCCCGAAAATGTAATTTTTTTTTAATTGTTAATATCAACATTATATCCCACTTTCTTGACTAACAAGTATTTTGCAGGAAAAAAAGAACCAAATCATAGGGAAAGTTTAGTTAAAAGTAAGGAGAAAATTTTATCAACATCCAAACAATCACAAAGACCATAGATAACGATTAACATTAATTTTAATTTTTCAGTAAGAAACGGATCTTGGGATGCAGAGGTTAGAATATAAATATTTTACCGATGATAATGAAGACCATGCTCCATCCATTAGCTCTTGAGATTGGCTTCTAGGAGGAGGAGCCATTTGATAACCAAAACCTGTGTATCTACCGCCTTGATTAGGGGGGATATTACTAATGAAGAAAAAAGGACACATATGAAAAAAATTGACTTAATATTACTTAAAACATAACAAATTAAAAAATGCAGATAAATACTGAAATACTAAATAACAATTAAGAATCAAGTTTCCAAAATACACTTTTGAAATAAAATTCACACATAATGAGATGAGTATTTTGTTTAACTATGTTTGAATTAAATGAATTGAAGATGAATTTACAGAAATATAAAACAATGATTTCAAAAAAAGTATATAAGGGTGAACTAAAAATTATAAAAGAAAAGTTAGATTATACAAACACTATGCACAAAATAATTAACAATTAAGCAGTTACTATTTTTACTTTAATACACTCATAAAAATATATAGGTTTTAATAAAGCACTGGCCATTTTCACTTTGGAAACAAAAATATAAATAAAAATATTAATTTAGAAATTTTATCTCATTTTCTTGCATAATTTATGGTTACTATGATTAATTAAATTTAAAAGGGTATCAAAAAGAAAAATAAGATTTTAAGATATTTGATGAGATAACAAAAACTCATGCTTTTCTTTACAGATCACACTTATTGCCTCTTGCATTTAAAAGTTACTTACACAAAACAGCAGGTTATTCTAAATTAATATATGTAACAGGCAAATAATGTAAGGCAAAAAATTTTAATTATTTAAAAAGTTGACCAAAAAAAATGTAAATAACATTAAAAAATTCTTTCATAATTAAAGAAAAAACTTTAAAAAATAATTGCATGAATAATTCCCAAGTATTTTTAAAACAAGAAATAATAAAACACATATCAGACTTTTAAAAGCGAGGTGAAATATGCCTCTGGATTGTTTATTTCATATCAAATGTATTTTAAATACTTCAAACATCTTTAACATATATATATATACAGTAGAATGTTGTTTATACGGAGCATCAAATATCCGGACCAAAGTCTGGACACGTTTTCAAACAGTGCAATGCTCAACAGTTGTTTTGCATGAGGTCAAAAGTGAAGGGGAAAACCCAAGGTGAGGGATATTTGGGGAATTTCAGTTGTATGATTTGGTAAACATCGTTGCAGAATATTAAGTCAGTTTGTTTCCAAATAAAGGGGTGTACACATGCTCTTTTGTTGAGTTGTGAACTGCAATGGCTTTAAATTCAAAACGTAAACGCAACGTCTTGAACATAGAGACAAAAACTTGAAATATTGAACTGTCTCGCAAAGGGAGAATGTGGAGCATCTTTAGCACAATTTTATAATGTTGGAAAGTCAACAATTTCTGACATACAAAAAGGCAGAGAAACTATTTTAAACCATCTGCATTAGAGACAGCTATGGAGTGGTACGAACAACAATCGGAGTACTGTCCTACTTAACTACTGCTGCTCGAGACAATCAGAGACCTTGCAGCGAAAAACGAAGGTGTACAATGATACAGTGAAAAATAAGTGATTATATTCCACAATGAATTTAAAATTGTTACATTTTGCACCTATTTTGCTTTTTCTTCAAGCACGTTTCCCACATATGATGATTTTCAATATTCGTATAGTGTCCGGTTTCATATACTGCATGGATTGCATTCAGTTTTTAGTTATCCAAACAATCACGTATCCAAATGGTGTCCAGTCCCAATTTATTCGGATAAACCTGGTTCAACTTTTTATATATATATGAGGCATGTTCAAAAATTATCTGACTTATATTTCTAAAAATACCAGGGTGTAGTCAATATAATAATATTATATACTAACACTATGTTAACACAATACAGTAATCTCCTTCAAAGTAGTCTTTGAGGGCTGCTGCATGCTTCTCCCAATGATTCTACCACTTAACGAATCAGAGACAAAATGTCATTCGAGATATGGCACAACTGTTTCATTACATTGTACATAACTTCTCTGGACTAAAATCTGATCCTTGAAATCACCAATTTTTATACAAAATTTCTTGCTGTAGCTTTGTTTAAACTATTTTGTCCCTTTTTGTGATCATATGCGAAAATCTGATAGTAATCTCTCGCTTCCTCGTTTATCAATAGTTTGCAAACAGAACAGTTTCTGCACATGCATTAGAATCTCCTACATACATGCATCAAACCCTGTTTTCCCTGCTTCATTAGTTATCAAAAATTATGATTGTATATCTCTTGAACACACCTTGTACATGATATAATAAAATTGTAAAAATATTGGTACTTATGAATTGTACTACTGAACAAGTTTGTCAAATCAAAAGACACACATTGCTAAATGCTGTCATCATATATACAAACAAGATTGTGTTTGTACAAGTGTGAGAACAGTTTTACAATATTAACTGCATGTCACTGCATTTTGTGATGTCTTTTCATTTGAAGAATTGGTCAATGGTACAGTATGCAAGTATCAAATAAATTTTAGTCTCAAAGAAAACACTTCAAATAACAAAAGTATGAACATTCATTATAACTTACTCAGGTCTACTAAAATTTTCTTCTTGCTTCCTACTAAAAAAAGCATCCCTTTGGTATGATACATTTTTATCAGGAACAGTACTATTTATAGAAGAAAATTTGTTAGTATAAAATATATTTATATTTTATATGAATAAATAATAACACACAAATACATAGTGGGACCTTGTTAATTCAGACTAATTGAGGTTATAGGTTAAACAAAACCAATAAAATGAGCCATGGTACATAGCTAAATACTCCATACAGTAAAAAAAGTATGTATTTTACAAGAAAAAACAAAATAGAAAATAATTGCACAAGAGAGAATCCAAATAAATGCATCACCTTTGTCTCAGACACAAAAATACTCGCAATACGACAGTTTTGAGTTTATTAATCAAGAATTTTTTTTAAATAGCTGTTTGGAATAAGAGAAGTTCAGTTTAATGGGATACACACAATAATAAAGGTTTACATTACTAAATTTAGTGTAAAACACAGGTTAATTTTATTAATAGTCATTAATAAAATAACAAAGGCAATATATTTCTTCAACATGTGATCTTTCAAAGTTACTATAAGAATAATTTAGAAAAATTTTATATTGTAATAAGTAAATATTTGTGAAAATAACTAGTAAAAGAAAAAAAATTAATAATTGTCAAGAGCTAAGAAAATTTCATCTTAATATAGTATACCTTTGATAACCACCCGAATTAAAATTATCCCAATCATCACTCTGATAATGTGATCCAGAAAAATTATTAGAATTGTGAGTAGATCTCAAGCTACCACTTGATGAACTTTTAGAAATACTAGTTGAAGAATAATTTTTTGCTGAAGATGTTTCAATTGACCACGATTTTCCTTGGGCTTCAGTACTAATCTGTAAAAAAAGAGCAATTTTTATCACAAAATTCAAAGCTATACCAAAATTTTTTTTAAAAAAAATCTTTTTTAAAAATAGGTACAGAAATTATGGGTAAGTGACTGCTTTTTTGAGTCATCACCAACACAAACTTTGGCAGTGTTATCGATCTACAGTTGCTCTCAGGCTAAAATCTATCTGCCATTGACATCAAGACACAGAAAAAAAATGTGTGTGTTGAAACAATATATAAAGCTTCTGCATATAAAATCCTAGATCCAAGAAACAATTCATGACAGGAAAACAATTACATTTTCAACCAACAACATATCTACAGCAGCACTTCTTATCTACTTCTATTCACATGGAGAGGTTGGTTGTGTTAAAATTGTCAGTTGTTTGGTCACAGTAAAACTTCCTTCAGTTGAAGAATGCTTATTGCATCTTCATTCATCGGCAAATTTCTGATTTTCATCATTGCTGCAAAACCCTAAAGATCAAACTAACATTAAAACATAAAGCAAAGAATACTAGATTTAAACTGCTAGTAGCAGATTGATAATACTTGAAAATAGAATATTCTCTTTATAATATCAGCAACTAGTATGATCCAGAACTCCTATGTTTTCTACTTGTTGCTACATTTGGCTTCATGGTCCCTATAACCAATTTCTTTTTTTTTTTCTTTTGCAATATTTTCATTAAAATTTTTTAAATGATCATTATTTTAGCATATACTACAGCAAATTCACATAGCTTTTTTTGCATTATTTTATATGATGTAAAAATATTATATTTAGTTTAAAACTGCTTAAAATAATAAAATTAAAATAATTAAATTATTTTTATGTGATGCTAATTATATTTCAAAAGAAAAAAAATTATATTTCATTCAAAATTTAGAAAAAGATTGTTAAAAATTACCGCAATTATAAACATTTAAGCCATGAGTAGTTGACATCAAATGATTTTCAAATACAAAAAATTGGCAACCTTATTTTCTTGAAAAACCAAATGCACAATTTATATTAACAATCATTTGCATCACACACAGACACAAATTACAACATAATCTAACAATTATCTAGTATACTAAGCACTATATTAAAAACGTTTAATGTGTGTATCGATCAAATTTAAATAGTATAAACTTAACATTACAAAGATTGCAAAATTTGGTACCAAAAATGATTGGCCTCATTCATACATATCATTACAGTTAAGAAAAAAATAAATAAAGCAAATGCTTAAAAAATTACTTCACCTTGTCACGGTACAACGCAGCAGCTCGAGTGTTGTATTTATCTGCCAAAGGAAGTTTCGAATTATAATCAGATTGACTTTCAAGAAATTGTTTTGCTTTTCTATTTCCGCCAACTTTCATTTTCTCTAACTCCAAATCTTTCCATTTATCCATAGAAACTGATCTTACAAAACTATACAAACAAGTTTAAGAATTAGTAGAGATTAAATCACATGATATTTAAATAAAGCAAATCCAATTTATGAAAGTAACAAATTTTTTTTTAAATATTTAAGAAATATGATACACAACATCAAGGAAGATATGGGAGAAATGAATAAGTAGTATAAAAAAGTAAGATGAAATTAAAAAGTTATAATAAATGCACACAAGAATATACCAATAAAAGGCAATATAAGAATAAAAAAACAAAAATTTAAAAAAAAAAAATCTTTGTATAAACAAAGCATTAAAAGTTGCCCATTCAGTATAGTGGTTAGTGACACTGATTGCTGTGCTTTGAGGCTTGGGTTAGAATCCCGCAGAAGGCATGGATGTTTATAAATGTATAGTGCCTTCATGGCTTGGGGGTACTCTAAATAGCCGTTGTCACAAGTTCTCTCAAAAGGTTGGTGGAAGGGGAAAAGAGGTGGGAAGCCCCTGACCACTCAAAGGGTTATTCTCCATCAAAATTGAGGTGGAAACAAGCTAAATTGTACTGTCACCTGCAAGGTGCTCAAAGCTACAACTAACAACAGGCATACAATCTAGCCCTTTGCCATGATGAATTCCATGGTCCTTGATCTGACACAGCTGATCAAGCGGCATTAGCCACAACACATTTTAATTTGTTACAGATAGAAATGAACATATTATATACTCAAGATGGATAAAAATGCCATACCACATCACAGTTATAAACTTGAGAATTATTTTATTCTTAAAGTTAATTAAAGCTTAATTCAAAACTTCTAAAATTTAAAGCAAACTTGAATGTTAAACAAAATGAAAAGTCAAAGTTCTTATATAAGGTGCAAATAAATATTTTTGCTAATGTAGTAAAATTAAAAGTTAACCAAAGGATTAAAATTCATAGTCCATATTATAGGATCACAACACATATTAAATGTAAAAATTGCCTCATAAGTACAGAGGAAAAGGATATACATGTAATTAAAGTTTTAAAAACAATCATACAATTATGAAGGTATTTTAAAATCCAAGCCATTAGTTGAAAGAATTCAGAAAGAACTATTATTTATATGATACACTAAAAGAATTACAAATAAATAGTTTAAAATATTATCTTCAAATATCTAATATGTTTCCCTGAAAACTAAACCCTCGGATGATTTTTCAGGATGCAACCTAAATTCAAAATAAACCCTATTTCAGATTGTTTTCCAAATGAACACCAGACACAGATGAAAAATCAATCAAAATTCAAATATAACATGGAAAAATTTGTTAATAGATGTGGCTGTGGTTGATTACAATGTTTGATATTCAAACATCAAATCCCATCAACATCACACATTCAACATTGTGTTGTAATGGGTGATTAGCACTTGATTGAATTATAAGTTTAAAGGAAATAACATATTGATCCTCAAGTGAATGCAAAGAATTTTTAATGAATACAAGAATAATGCATGACTCATTGACATTCAGTAAAAAAAAAAATTGAATTTTTAGAGAAATCTGAGAAGAGAACACAATTATATTACAGTAAACACAGTCAATAATTATAATGTAATGATATAAGAATGGATCAATTTTTGGAAACCATTATTTTTAAGTTAGAGGACATCATCTGTGTTCAGATTCCTGGGGAAAAAAGCAAATGTCCGATTGTTCACACAATGGCACCACAGTTAAACTGCCAGAAGAATTCAAAGGTTCACAATAGTGGATGAATGATTTCTTAGGGACAAATTGAGCTTTCGGAAGAGAAAATGGTAGTATTTGAATAAATGTAAATTTCTGTACATGTATAATTAAATAAATGTCATTCTTCAACATGAACAAAATTTGAATTAGGCATGCATCATTTATGGAAAAAATTAATGCAAAATTGGGTCATATGTCCAAGGAAATATAGTAGTTCATATTTAAATTATGAGACTTGCATAAGCTTGAACTATCTCAAAATAAGGGGAGGATGTTATAAAATTTTCTACAAAATATAACCAATAACAGAAAAGAATAAAAAGTTTTTTAATTTTAAGTATCAATTTTAATAACAAAAATTTTTTTTAAAAAATTCAATTTAAAAAAAATATAATCTTTAAACATAATAATTAAATTTCTTTACTAGAACTATAATAATATAGTAATAGTAACAACAGAATCTATTTAACAATGTACCTGATATGTACTCCAAGTCCCCGGTGTTTGCCAGAACATTCTAAGCATATCCATATTCCATATGTAACACTTACCCACTGGGGGTTATGAGAACCACATTCAAAGCAATTCTAAAAATAATGGCATAGTAAATATGCAATTTAACTTTGAAATTTAAAATTTTAAAGTTTTTAAGAATTACAAATTTAAGTATATGATTTGATTTCTAAGCAACTTATATTGCCCAGAATTCCTAAATCTTAAGTTTTAATAATAATTTTTTTGCTAATAGTATTTTGTCAAGTATATTATATTAATTGTCAAAATATTTTAAAGTTTTAACATGAATAGTGTAATAGTTTGAAATTGCCGATTGAGCTAATGTTGGATAAAAATGAAACTTAACATTTCATTTCAAATTTTCTTTAATTATTTTTCCTAATATTTAAACATTACAAAAACAAATAGATCTCATACAGAAAAAAAAAATTTTTGCTTCCTGATCCCAAAAATTTAAGAGATAAGAATATTTTACAATATTAAATTAAAAAGTAGCTATTAATATTTTATTGACAAGTTTATGTTCAAAAAAATATATGTCTGAATTCACAAATTTGAAGTAATGCTATATAAAAAAGTAATTGTTAGTGAATATTTTACAGTACATGCATTTTTTGGATGCATTAAAAATATTAAATAGTAAAATAAATTAACACATTGATAAATTAACATTAAATTTGAAAAACTGGATTTATTTTACAACTGAAAATAGAAAGGATACACATATTGAAAAAGAAAGAAGTCTTATTTTGGGGTCAATTAGAGCCAAAAGAACATGTACTTGATAATTTTTTGATCACTACGGTATGCATAGTTTTTTAATATTTTATCAAGCATTTCATTATAAAAAAGTAAGCATACTAGGACAATACACATTACATATTATAACTATATATTTTTAGTGAGTTTCTTGAGATATCTGAATACATTCACTAAAAAATATTATAAAGTAAAAATATAAAATTAAAAACCTCCATTTATCTCATTAAAAGTTAATAATTAGGAAAGTCTGTAATATAAAAAAGATCTGGAAACATAAACAAAAAAATGCAAATTTTTATCAAATTTTAAATATACACAAAAAGTTATAATCTTACATTATTATCATCTTTGGTTCTCAAATCTTGAAGGACACGTTTTGTTCGAGGACTGGCCATAGTTTTAAATCTAGAATAACAAAACATTTTACTTTTCTCAATTTTAATCACAAAAAATACTTGAATAAAGAAATAAAACAACAAAAATCAGTTCTTCCTTTACTTTTACAGATTAACAAATTATTTAGAAATTTTTTTTTATTTTAAACATATTTCGGTACTTACGTATTATCGCAACCAGGTTGGCGCGATTTGTAAGTTTGAGTAAGAAAGTATGAATAGAAAGAAAATGTACATTTATTAATTACAGATAATTTTTAATACAGTTTTTTATATTATTTTGTTTTAAAATATAAAATAGCAATTAAACCCTTCCAGTTTCAAATTTGAATAAGTTGCAGAATTATTTTTTCGGCGGAATCTTTTGGCTATTGCTTTTAGCACTGATTGAAAACCGTCTTCGCCATTAACAGCTTGAGCTTGGCGCCATATAAATTCGATAAGGTATGAGTCAAGATGATGACGGGCTGTTCCTCTCTGTTTTTTGTTGCGCCATTTGGCTGAGCCCCACATGCGCTCTACATGTTGTGTGTGAACGCCCGTGTCAGGATCCACAAAGTTATATTTGTGATTAACAGTTCCATGCAGAAATTCAGCATTTTCCAACTCACTTGTCTTGTATCCTTTCCAGCAATCCGAATAAATAATGCTTCTTTCCTTGATATTTTCGCAAATTTTTTCCATGAGGGTAACGGCGCCTTCTGTTAGGTACAGTAACCAAAAAAAGTCTCTTTCGTTTCTCGGCAAATTCCGCCGAAAACCCATTGCTGTGGTAGTACACGGCCAGTGTTATTTTTTCTTTTTACAAATAAACTTTCGTCTATTTTCACAATAAGTCCTTCGTCGCCTATTTGCTTTCTTTCTTTTTCATCCATTTCAAGGGCACATATCTCCCGCATGTAATTGTTCCACTCTATAACAGTTTTGTCAGCAATTCCCAGCTCTTCTGCACAAAATTTAATTGAGGTTAACTCTTTACACCAACAATAAATGAAGCGCACTGCTGTCACAAATGAAACTTGGCTACCTTCAAACCAATTTCCGGTTCTCACACCCAAGTGTTGATTGCACTCTTTGACGTTACATTTCCAGAAGATTTGCTTTCCAAAATACAGTTTCATTTTATGAGAATTTTTTCAAGTACGTTCGTTCGGTATAATTCCATATCCCTGTAACAATTCAACAGCATCTTTTTCATTCGCAGGCAGATCCCAAATACCCATAGTTAAAGTATTTCACGGCATTCAATCTAACCAGTAAGCAAAATAATTTCTTCACGAAAAACCACGTATAACACGTAGGGTTGCCGTAAGTAGGGTCGCCAAATTTGGTGATTTATGCGAATTTTGGCCTGGTTGCTTTAATACGTAAGTACCCATATTTCAATAAATGAAAAGATTCTATATAATTGGAAACTCTATAACAATTTATGTTCATGAAAACTTGCTTTACTGATTATATACAGAAGCAGAAAAGTCCAAGCATATTGACTATCTGACACATTGGAACAAACTTCTCAATCTATGAAACAAGACTCATTTTACAGATTTTTACAAATGTACATATTGCTATCATAAATTAGAGAGGAGAAATGAATTAGTTGTATGCACATTCAAAAAATAAGGATGCATAATTATATGCATCCAAAACTTGGCTAATCACAAAGTTGTGTGTGTGGAGGAAAACAATCATAATTTTTGAAAGGAAGATTTTTCAGAGTACACTTGGTGGTGTAAATGAAAATGGCAATTGGAGAAGGAGATTCAATATCAAACTATACAGGACATACAAAAAGCCTGACATTAAAGAAATTAAGATAAATTGAATTAACTGGATGGCCTATGTGACCCAAGTGCATGATGACAATACAGTAAAAAGACATTGCTTTTTAGACCAACTGAGACACAAAGGCAGAGAAGATAGAAGTTGAGATGGACTGATTCGGTGGAATCTGATTTGCTTTCAATTAAAGAAAAGAACTGGAGATGAAAGATCAATATAAAGTGGTTATGGAAAAACCTACAGAAGAAGGGATTAGCTCATAACTGGGCTGTTTTGTCATTTCTGATGATAATCAAAGTACAGCAAAAATCATACTTAAAATATCATTCAAAGTAGTAAGGGTGAGGCAATTAACAGTGGTTTATTTTTTATAATATACATAACACAAGAACAAAAGTCAGCCAAAAAGCTCAATCAACTTTAATTGAATAACTCAAAATATCTGAAAATTTTTTTTCATAAAAAATACTTCCAGATGCTAACATACTTATACAGTTTGAATCTCAAAAGCTTGATATTTTCAATAACTATAACACATAAATACAACATGCAAGCACAATATGTTGGAAAAAAATCTTCAAATATTAGTAAAAACAGGAAGAAATTTAATATGCATCAACAGTAAAAAGAAAAAGAGAACAACCAAAAGAACAACATTTGATTTGATGTACACAACATTCATCTATCATTAGACTAAAGTTGGCTCAAATGATTCCATTGCAAAGGTGAATTTATAAGTAAATTAATATTATAAGCCATAGTCTGGGTAGATAAATTACAGTAATAATCAATTCAGAAAAATTAAGACTTCTCCTGAATACAAGGAAATTATGTGAAGATGTGAATATTAGGTTATTTACAAAGGTGGCCAACTTTGGGGATTAAACTGCAAATTTATTGCAGCCATACTTAAGATTCTTACAAGGGAAGTGTTATGTCAGAACTCGTTTCAATATTAGATTTTCAAAAAAAAAAAATGCGAACTCCATTTATAATTTAACAAAAATTTATTAATTGATATTGTTTTCTAAATTCAAACATCAAGTCTTGCACTTAAGTTGAAATATTAAGTATATTTACTTACAGTTTTATGATTATGGTTATACAGTTACAGTATTACAGTTTTATGAAAACATTTTTTCAACCAGAAAATTATTTGATAAAACTAAGCTTAAATAAATACATGAATGAAACAGCTTACATATAAAGTACATGCTTAAACAAAATATTCAAATATTTAATTATAATCTAATTTTACCCACATAGTCATCTTGTATAAACAAATAAGATTACATTTTACATAATTTAAAATAAGATAAATTTCGATAAATTTTATGAGAACGTTTAAAGATAACACTGAATTCAATAATTAAGGGAATTAGAATTCCTGTATTTTCTCACAAATGTAAAATTTCTTCTAACACATAAAAATGTACTCTTGGTTAGAAAATTCCAAGTACCTTATATAAAAAAAAATAGCATTGAATTTAAAAAGGATCTAAATATTGCAAAAGAATATTTTCTGTTATTATTAAATAAAACTGTTAAATATTGATAGTAAAATATGTTGTTCCTATTTGTTTGACATTTCAAATTACAGTTGCTTCCAAACAGCAAATCTAATCATACCACTTACATTAACACATAATTTGGATATTTTCTGCAGATGTATGTACATATATTAAGAAATCTTAGAAATAATTAATATTCTACATATTATAAAGTAAAACTAAATTATTATCTGCTGGGGAGAACTAAACATTTTGAATTATAGGTGGAAGGAAAAATTAATAAAAATACCCTACATTAAAAGTTATAAGTTAATTCTTTATAATGTAATAAAAGTTTAGTTTTTCTAACTTTTCTCTTATTTTAAATTCTAAATACAACTTATTTCACTATAATATCTTAACAAAGAATTAAATTTATAATAGTTTAAAGCTCTAACAAGGGCAGATTTCTTTAACAAATATTCAAAAGTATAATTTAAATAATATTTTAATAGATAGTAGACTAGTATAAATGTATAGTGAAGTTATAAAGAAAACAATATCAGTTCAGGCAAGTAAATTTCATATCAATTAAATACTCATGTACTATTTTATCATTTTGAAAATAAATCTCGCTTCTTTAAAATAAAGCACGAACATGTAAAAATATATCGACTTAATGCTAGGATTAAAATTATTTATATAAAAAATTAAAAGGATAAAATAGCAATCACTTTTAATTAAATAAACAAAGATGATATGATAATCAATATAAGCAAACAAAAAATGTTATTCTGAATTAAATGCTCTTATACCAAAACACAAGTCATGTTTGCATAATATATTAATTTTTGATTAAAAAATTCAACTTAAGAATAACAGATCATGTTGGTTTAAAAAAACTTTCACCAACAAATTTGAAAAACAAATAAAATCCTAAAATTTTTATTAAATGTCGTCTGATTACGCAAAGAAAACAATTTCCCAAGAGTTTCACTATTGACAAAAAGAAAAAAATCACACATAAAATTCATTCTAAGCTAAAATTACAGATTTGACAAATGTAAATAAAATATTCCAAAACCTACATACTGTCACCTGTTGCTAATAAAAACAAAATTAAGTAAAATTTTAAGGATAATTTTCAAAGAAAAACATAGAATATGAAGGAGTGCAACGTACTTAATGATCAGGACAAAAATAAAAAGAGAATTTATCTAAAAAAAGCTATATAAAACATAAATATGTTAGAATAATAACAGTTATCTGATGAGTTGTCATATGTCTTCGGTGCAGCCAAGAAAAGAGTTTTGATGTTGCCACCACATATTTACGAATGAAAAGTTTGAGAATTATTTGGTTATCATGACATGATAATATGTTTTTCATAATCACGTGATTTTTTGTTAATTATTTACTGATTTTCTGACGATATTTTTCTCGCAGACAAATCAAAATAAAATAAGAGGGAAAGAATGGCTATAATACATTATTTTTCAACCTACTATTAGTTCCCAATCTCCCTATATATTTATATAGGCTCAAATTTTTAATCTGTAATAAAATATGTTCTGTTCATCCATTCAAGTTCAAATACGTTCTTTTAAACTTGTAGTGGATGACACTTAGACGTTAATACAGTTTTTTTCAAATATTAATTCAATATTTAAATTTAATTAATGAATAAGTAGTGACAAAACAAATAATAGTTTAAAACCATATATAAAAAGGAAATACACTCGTTGTACCCCTGTAGTGCAATGGATAGCACTTTGGACTTTTAATCCAAAGGTCGTGGGTTCGAATCCTACCTGGAATGGCCTAATTTCTGCGAATTTTATTTACGAATGAATAAATAGTAACAAAGAATACTAATACCCCCCCCCAAAACCATATATAGGAAGGAAAATGTAAAATCTCGCTTTTTACTTTGCAACGTAATATTGTGATTCTGTCATATGTATATACATGTTTATAATAATTGTAATTATTTATAGAAAGTAATTAAACTAAAATTTTTCATTGTTGAACTAAGTAGGAATTTATTTAAGAAAATTTTTTTTGTTTTATTAACACTAATTTCTTATGATAGCTTCAGTTCGAGAGGGAACTAGCGAGCGAGAGAGAGAGAGGTTTGACATTCTGAATATTTGTCTGATAACCCTCTACTCTTTCTATTATTTTCATCTGTTTGTTTTGTATATTTGTCATGTAATTCTTCATTTTCTTTGATGTGTTTTCGAAAAGACATTTGAAAGACTCTTTTCTCATTATTGATAAAAATGAGCACTAACTGTTTTACGGGATATCAAACAGCCGATCTTAAGGCCTGAAATTCCACTAAATCTATGTGGTCGAAGTATTCTAGCGGTCAAAGTCACGGACTTGTGGCTGGCGTATGATAAGTTCGGCTTTAGTGCCCGTGAAGATTCGTCATGAAGAGGGGCCATTGCCCGTTAAATCTGTTGATGTTCAAACGTCCTCCCATTGACAAAGTGGAAAAGTTAGGAGATGGGTGCCAATTCAGGTACGTCCTCGTTACTTGACCATGGTTAAAAGTTATGAAGCCCATCACCAAAAGCCCTCGTGTAGATTTGTAATATGATGTTAATATAATTCTCACTCGCCACGACTCCTTGCCTCTCCGAGGTAACTCTTCGGACCGAGGGGAGTTTTCGCCGGTACAAATTCTCTGTGCTTCCCGTTTGTCTCTCTCTCAATTAAATTAAGTCAGTTGGAAAATGACCTGGTCAAACATGCTTGGCAAAGAATATTAAAAGATATATCCCTCATTTAACAGACACTTCCATATTTTTGAATAAAGTTTTATTTTTTAATTTCTCGTTTATTTTTTTCTAAATAAGTTAATTCTTAATTTTAAATCCCAATAACTCTAAATGCAGCGAAAGGCTAAGGTTAAGCTGAGGTAATACAACTTATACACACTATAACAGGAATTTAAGTTTCCTATGCAGGAAGCAAGAACTCTAGAATTTATTCAACCTATCCACTGAACATATTTTTCGTGTCCCACTTCTCAGATCTCTGCAAATGCTATTTTCCCTAGTTTTAAACAAATAACTTTTTATCAATTTAAATTGATTTTCTCTCCTAATACATAAATATTTGTATGAAATTCAGTAATTTATATTTTAATATCAATTTTATCTTAATATACACTGGGCAATACACAATCTAGTTCTGTCATTCGTAATTACCGATAGGAGATTAGAGCTTGAAAGGGCTCTAAGTGTGTCAACAGTATTTCAATCATAATAATATTTTTCGTGTTTTGTCTTGCTTGTACACAACATTTGATGGTAAAAATAAAGACAGAATTAATATGTCCCTCCTTTAAAAACAATCAAAAGTCGTTTTCTTAAGAAACTCAATGTACATATATAGCTCTTGAAATAGTTTTAAAATCTAAATAATTATCTACAACGCCCCTCAATTCCCCGGAACACCTTTTGGGCATCTATCGCGGAACTTAGTTTTACTAATTCAGAAAACCTTCAAGAGCATGTGTTCAACCATTCTCCAAAGTGTCACGCAATCGGATCAACGGTATAGGAGGGCATAAGAGACATACATAAAAGAATATTTATATAGATGGTACTGGGATCTAGACCGGCAAAGAAAAGAAAGAAAACTCATGATAAAGAAGAGGGTCGAAAAAGAGAAAAATTGATAGGGTGATTGCAAGCTGAACCCCCTGAGTTTACCAAAGACAGTTTAATCACTTGGAAAAGGGGGGGGATCACTAGGTCACCTCGGGATTGTGACGCTTGTATTCATTTAAAAAAGATGATTCTGAAGTGTCACTTTGCTTGCAAGTGCGACGTTAATAAACTATTAATCTCTCTCTCTCTCCCTCTCTCTCTGTCATTAAAAGTTCAATTTTGTTTTACTAATTTTTTTGTTTGAAATGAAAACAATTAAAAAGATAATTATACTATTATAGAATAGTGTAATAAGCATGCTTTTTCCTCAATTAAAAAGGTGACCGCGGTAACCAAGTGGTCTAGGCATCGGATAGTGGCTAGCATGTCATGAGTTCGATCCCAGTACCACTGAAGACCCGCCGTGTAGGGGAGCGATGCACGTTAAATCTGTCGAGAGTTTGAGTTCAAATGTCCTCCCATTGGTGTGGTAGTTAGGAGAGGGGGGTGCCAGCTCAGGTATCGTCCGCGTCACTTGACCATGGTTCAAAATTACGCGGACCGTCCCCAAAAGCCCTCGTGTAGCTGAACAGTGGAACGTTAATATTCACTCACTCACTCACCCTCAATTAAATAGAATCAACTTACGATAAGAGAAAGAAGTTTCACCAAATGTACATTTGAATGAAAAATTCAATGTTTATAAGTAGGATATAGATGGTTGAGATGTTCTTTCTCTCTTCTAGTCTTTTCTAGTGATTAACTTTTTGACTCTCACCTGAATATGTACAAATAACCTAGAGATCGTAGATATATACAAATAACTTAGTAATGTGTCGTGAAGAATCATAAATAAATCCATACTTGTAATCGAAAGGGTTCTAAATTAATATATCGAAGAGGAATTTCAATGAATTTAATAATTTTTGAAGTAAAATGTTACACATACACACTCATATACATTGTGGTTCCGAATTCATGGTACAAATTTTAAGGGTAGGTACAAAACATTGTAACAATCATTTATTGTATAGAAATGTATGGGCGCAAGTGACGCGCTGAGGAGCAAACATAAAAAAAAAAACTAATGGAAAGACAAAGTGTTTATTGAAAGCGTCGTTAACAAGAGTGTAATATTTACAATTACTGTTCAAAATTGTGTCCACCATTAACAAAACATGCTCGACCGCGTCGGTGGAGCGATTTGTATACACGTTCGAAGTTGCCAGGTATTTCACGTACACGTGCATCAGTTTTGGATATTCGATCAAGGGTCACCGAGGGACTGGTCTACCATGCTTGTTTTACAAAGTTGACAATGTAACTGCTGAAAAATTCTGTCATCTGGCATTGGATGATCAGGAAACTGCGTAATACATTCGCAGCGCAGCTCTTTTTGTTACCATTTGCACGGCCGTAAATGTAATGTATGTCTGCTTTTTTGGCATACGTAAAGATGGGGGATGGGGTCTGGATGGGATAAAGTCTGGATGGGGAACAAGAATCTGGAATCAGATTTTAGAAACTCCCGTAAGTTTGCCATATAATTTTGGCCACCCGTAATGTCCCCCTTCAGGGACTCAACTTACAGGAGTAGGGCGTCGAAAGTGGGCACCGAGTGCTTCTCGGGGTGAGGAACGAAAATCTGGATTCGGATTTCAAACGCTTCCGTAACTTTTCCGGGAATTGCTGGAATGAGGTCAAATGGCTTTGCGTTCGAGTCCTGCCTACAGATTTTCATTCCCTACAGCAACTGAACTTGCAGGCGCACCCTGGCGAAAATACAATTGCAATAAGAAATTGCATTGGTAATTGCATCTTCAGACATTGTTGTCACTTTGTTCGATGGTGGAAAAATGGCACAATCTGCATCAAGCTGCCATTGAACATTCATAAGATACAAGATGCAACGTATACCATTGGAAAAAGAGTGGATTGGCGCCAGTATTGCCAATGAATTCAATCATGATCAGGGATATGTGTACCATGATCCATAAACTTTCACTCAAAGCAATACTTAAATTTTTGCAAGATTTAAAAGGCAACGAGAAAATATTCGGTGTTGCTGTCGTACTACTATCAAGTGATTTCCGAAAGACATAAACAGTCATTCCTCGCTATACTTTTGCTCACGAGATTAATGCATTTTTAAAACAATTGTTTTTATGGCAAAACGTAGAAATACTTCGATTGACCATAAACACGCGAATTCATTTGCAAAATGATCAATTGGAGCAAATATTTTCTAACCTGAATATTGCAAACGGTAAAACAGAACTTTATCTCAATACAAAACATTGAATTAACCAGACAATTTCTGTACTGTTCTTCAGACAAAAAAGAACTGATTGAAAACGTCTTTCCGGATATACTGTATAATTATTTAGATAATTATTGCACAGATTAATCCTGTTACTTAATCAGAAAAATGATGAAATTGTGATGAAATAACTTCCAGATACAGAGTTGTTGCCAGGTGATCCAATTCCTTCTAAATCACTCAACACTATTGTTGATAAAAACAAAACTGTAAATTTTCCAACCAAGTTTTTGAATACTCTAGATCAGGCATGTCAAACACGCGGCCCGCCAGTACAAAAGTTGCGGCCCGCGAAGATATTTTACAAAATTAATTACATTTTACAAAATCAGGGTTTATAAGGGGTTTTTTTTAATTTTAAAATTCACATTTCCGTTAAACTTTTAAAAATTTACAACATATTAAAAAACCTGTTATCTATTCTTGTTCTTAAAAAAATCATATTTAATTATAAAAATAGCCTTTAAATGCAAATTATTTTTAATATTTTATTAAATTTTTTCTCATTTAATTTTAAAAAATAAATAATTTTTTAATAAAACTCTAAATGCATTTATGAATATCATTTATTAAAGAGATCGCATTACGATTGATTCATTGTGTGTGCGACTTTTATTTCTCTTTGAAGAGTCCAATCGGCTAGAGACGAATAGCGTGACTAGAAGCAGTTGAAGTATTATTTTTTTTTAATTTAAAAACCCTAGATTACCAAGACGAAATGTAGTGCTTAATCAATAGTTTGTGAATGAAAGTGGATTTTGGTTTTCATTCATATTAAACTAGAAAGTTATTTTAAAGAAACATAGTTAAACTTCTAGAACAGAGTAAGAAAATGTGAACTGACGATGAACATCGTAATTTTCAAGAAAAATGGGAACTGCAATGTTTTTATGCCCAAAGCAAGAATAAAATATTGTGCCTGGCATGTGAAAGCTGCAATTCAGTTGCTAAGGAATATGATTTTAAAAGGCACTATGACACAAATCTAAGAACAGTCACAAATATGTTGCATCAGAGCTTCATTGGTACAAGGCTCAAACTAATATTGCAAGGCTCAAACTCATATGACTCGAGTTCGTTACCTTGTGTGACCACTAGGCCACCGCAGCTACCTAAATTTGTTGAAGACAATACAACTGCAGTAAAAACTAGTTATGTATTATTACTTTTTTAATCGTAAGCACAAATCGAAACCATTTACTAAAGAATAATTTTTTCGTGAATGCTTAATTAAAGCGAAGGAATTTCCGTATTTACTCGAATCTAAGCCGCATTTCTTTTCCCAATGTTAATGCTGTAGAAAATCGGGCGCGGCTTAGAAACGAAGGGAAAGAAATTTGTTGGATAGGGTATTTAGAGCAATTACGAGAGCATGCATGTATTTAAAAGTTTATAATACTGATAAAATAAATAATCATTCCTTTCTCATTAGTTATTTTAAATCTATTTTAATTTCGTAAAATTTGATATCGATAAACCCTTTCACACTATTTTTCATTTTTTACAAAAATTTGTTGAGAATTTGGGGTGGAGCTTAGAATTGATGACGGCTGAGATTCGAAAAAAAAAGAAGAAAAAATGGTATTATGTCCAATACAAACAAAAAAATTTAGATCTATAAGTTTAAGTCGAAATTCTGTAACCAGCAGATGTGATGAAATAGTCGTGAACTGGGTCAATTGGAATCCTGTATTGTGCATAATACATATTTTTGATGCATTTAAAGAAGTCTTGAGACAAAACGTTCCTTGGAAAAAATGTTGGTTTATCTTGCAACTGATAGCGCAACTACCGTGACCAGTATTACTAAAAGAGCAGCGAGATTAAAAGAAACAAGCAAACAGCATGGTAATAATAATTTTAAATATTTTCATAATATTATTTCATAGCAAGTACTGTTCTTGGGTATGAACTTGGATATGTTGGACATGTTTTAAAATAGTTAGTAAAATTGTAACTATACACCAGCATGTAGACATTAGCATCGTCGATTTGCTTCATTTTTGGAAGATATAGAATGTGAATTTATCGGTCAACCATATTATTCGAAAGTTCAATGAATTTCGATTCATAAAGTGTTAAAACGATTTTTTTAATTTTCTGGATAAAATTATTATTAATTTTTGGAAGCCCAGGAAAATTATGAATGTGCTGAATTAACAGATGAGAAAATATGAAAGAAGTAAAAGATGTTGAATTATATGATGAGAAAAGATAAAAGAAGAAAAAGATGCTGAATTAAAAGATGAGAAAAGATGGGGGAAAAAAATTCTGAATTAAAAGATTAAGTATCAAATGAGAAAACCCCTGGCTTTCTCAGTTGATCTTATAAGTAAACTTAAGTTTCAAGGTAAAAACCTTTTTGTTACAATGTTATTTGATATTAACGCTTTCAAACAAAAATTATTACAAACATAAAGAGAAAACTTCTCACTTTGAAAGCTTTCAAAATTTATTGATTAAATCACTTAAATCAAAATTTACAGAACATTCTCAC
Organism: Trichonephila clavata; assembly: GCA_019973975.1. NCBI lineage: Eukaryota > Metazoa > Arthropoda > Arachnida > Araneae > Nephilidae > Trichonephila > Trichonephila clavata. Next base: position 50,215 of record BMAO01004062.1, read on the forward strand.
CAAATTAAATTGTTAGAATTGGAATTCGATCGAATATTTTCTAAATTTTAAAAATTTTGAATAACAATTTAATTTTTAACTTTACATCTATCTATCGATATTGAAATTATTCATGAAAATTTACAAATGGAATTAATTGAAATCTATTGTGATTCCTTGCTGAAGCAAAAATGTTTGTAAATTGAAACTCTAGATTTGTATGCATATTCATTTGTAATTCGGTTTCTTAAAATTTTATCACTTGTTACGCATGTAATGAATGGCTATGTTTGGAAGCATTTATTTATGCGAAAACTTTTTTCTTTAAGCAAAAATAACTAAAATTTTGAAAGGTCAAGATTAAATGATAAACATTTTTTATCATTTTTTAAATATTACATCAGCTCAATATGTTCAACCAAGTTTTGACGACTTGCGTTTTGAGAAAACAAACGTTATTAAATATCTTATAAAAGAAATATTAAATTGTATTTCGTAATACAACTTTTATTTTTGTTTTTTAATAAAACATATATGAACATCTATAGCTTAAAAAAATGAAATCAAATATTAGACGACTATATATGTATAATATGTAATACATTGATTTTTATAAAAAAGAATATAATCATTCTAAAAATCTTGTTTAATTAATTTTTTGAACATTGTAAACATGCGGCCCTCAACTTCTTATAAAAAAGTTCATGTGGCCCGTGATATCAAATGAGTTTGACATGCCTACTCTAGATGTATCAGGAATGTTACCACATAATTTTCGGTTGAATTTTGGTTTCCTGGTTATTGTCTGCGTAATTTAAATCCATCTAAATTATGCAAAGGTGCACGTTTGATCAGCAAAAGAATTACCGAGAACTTCTTGAAGCAAACATTTTGACTGTAAAGTTGAAACGAGTATCCGGTTCTGTTGCTACGTATTTCACTGACATTTTCTGAATCTCTAATACCATTCAAAAGGCTTCAATTCCCGATTCATTTGGCTTTCGCGATGACCATGAATGAATCTGAAACCCAAACAATATTCATTCGGTGCTAAGGCGTAAAAAATCCATGTTTCTCGAAGGGGCAACTAGATGTAACATACTCACGTATGTGGAAATCGTTGAATCTATTTGAGTCAGCAAAAGACGAGGATTACCAAAAAATATTGTGCACAGATTAGTGATTAGTTATATTAAATTATTTATTGTTATACTTTAAAATTATAAAAATAATTTTATAAATTGCAAAAAATCAACGTTATTTATCACATTTATAAAATTAAATCTTCATATATTGTTACTTAACAATTTCGTCCTTAATTAATGCATTATACTACACTCAAATAGGAGAAGAAATAAAATGAAAAATTAAAACCATTATGTTGTTTGATACTTTATTTCGAAACTCCGAAACTGTAAACGAAGACTAATTTGACTGCATAGAATAGCTTAAAATAACATTGAATTAACATACACTCATGTCCATAAATTAAGGATAATTCAGAATCACACAGAAATTGAACTTTAAAATTAAAATTTCACCTGTAGAATTATCACACACATCTTGAAGAAGAATATGCAAATTACAGAAAACCACCAGATGGCGCGGATAGTACGTCACAATGACGAGAGTGTAAGAGAGGGGTATATAAGGAATGGTTACAAAGAAGTAAAATTGTTCACAAGCGCTTTAAAAGCCTTTCAGTGCAATAACCGCATAGTTATGGCACAAATGAAGCATTTGGATGATTTTTTACGCGGTAGAATTATAGGACGACTGGAATGTGGACGTACCCAGCTGAAAGTATCCGAGGAACTTGGAATCGCCCAGAGTGTCATCTCCAGGCTTTGGCAACGATTCCAAGATGATGGTAATGTGAGTAGATGTTACAGCACAGGTCGCCCCCGAGTTACAACGCCGAATGAGGACCGGTATTTGGCAGTTACTGCCAAAAGAAACAGACGGAGCACAGCATCAGACCTATCGCGTCAGCTCTATTCAGCTACCGGTAAGACAGTTTCAAGGCAGACCGTGTACAGACGCTTAGGGCACATTGGTCTATATGCTCGTAGGCCTGTCAGATGTGTTCCCCTTACCGCAACTCACTGTCGCCTGCGATTAACCTGGAGTAGAGAGCATGCATTGTGGACACCACAACAGTGGTCTTGTGTGATGTTTTCCGACAAGTCCAGGTTTAGTTTGCAGTCTGATTCTCGCCGGACTTTCATATGGAGAGCGCCAGGTACCAGTTACCACCAAGAGAACACCATTAAACGACACTGTCGCGAACGAAACGAATTTTGTAGTTCAATTTCAGTGGCGCTGTAAGCGCATTCCTTTTAGTTTTTTTTTTTTTTTTTGCTTCTGTGTTATGATCTGATCTGTAGTAGTAGTAGTAAGAGTGGAGCCCACTCGAACAGACATGTATCAGTTAGCAGTTTTCCTTCATTAAATCTTTTTTATATCAAAAAGGACTCTGATTACTCATAAGAATAAATGAATTGAATTTTAGGTCGAGCTCATCCCGGGCAATCGAAGAATAAGGTAAGTGATACCTTTTTCTTTCATAGAATTTATCGAAATAGAATTGAACTTTTGAACTCTTCATTGTTTTTCACGGACACCGTTACGGTGATGCAGGATGGCTCGTTTGGGGAGGAATTATTCTTGGTTCCAGAACTGACCTGCATTTTCAGAGTGTAACTATGACAGGCCACATCTATCGGGATGTCATTCTGGAACAGCATGTACGTTTGTTTCGGGGCGCCATGGGTGCTGAATTTCTGTTTATGGATGACAACGCCCGTCCTCACCGTGCAAACATTGTAGACGAATGCCTTCAATCGGAGGATATCACCCATATGGATTGGCCAGCATACTCACCGGATTTGAATCCAATAGACCATGTGTGGGATATGCTTGGCCGACGAATTGCAGCCCGCCAACCTCTTCCCACCTGTCTACCGGAACTTCGGAGGGCATTTCTTGATGAGTGGTGTAATATTCCCCAAGATCAGATTGATAATTTGATACTCAGCATGCGTAGGCGTTGTAAGGCCTGTATTGCATCGTCCGGGAGACACACTCCGTATTAACCATCATACTAACCATGTTATACTGTTTTATGTAGGGGTTTTTTTTGAAATTTGCTCCAGTGGCTAAAAATCGCAATTTTTATTAATTGTGTCAAACAAATAACATCTTTTTTGCTCTTTACCTTTTGTTTAATAAATAGACTTTACAAATAAGTCAAATTTGTTTTGCTTCTGTCTCTTTCTTTGCCTTAACTTCATTCTGGACATGAGTGTATTAAAAAACAGCCACAGCAACGCGTGGCCGGTTCAGCTGGTATATATATATATATATGTGTGTGTGTGTGGGACGGCGTCTAGGAGAAGGTTCAATTTTAATGTTTAAATAAGCACGCAGAGTTAAAATAAATTAATTTATTAATAACACAACTGAAACATTAACTATTTACAAGGGGTTTTAAATTATTCGAGATAACACCATACTAATTCCGAAAACACGTACTCTTTCTCAAAACAACGGAGAGAGCGATTTCCTCTGACCTGCCTTCGTTCAAGCTTTGGTGCAACTCTCAGTTTCTTCTTTCTGCCACCTTTATAAATACATAACCACATCATATTGCGCAGCTAAAACTCACGTGGTTTCGATTAGTGGTGCCATCTCTTCAATAAAAATCAAAAGAAGTAAAAGAAAACTTGCACTCCTTTCCTACAAGTTCGGCCATCCTGGGAATCACTGACCTCAGTGATTTTACGTACCATACAATAAAATATAGACCTCTGCAAAATTAATATTAGTCGGAGATAAAAATTCCAATATAGACATTCAAATTTGAAAATAAGGATACAACTCTCAAAAATGAAATATTAATAGCAAAGAAAACAAAACACATTAATACACATTATGTTCTTTTAAAAAGAATAGAAAACGCTTTTTATAAAAATACATCATCATGGTGAGTAAAATTTCATTAAATCAGCAGATGAATTTGTTATCTTAGGTCCCTCATGATCACCCACTTTCTCTAAATCATATCTATCTCTAGGTTTTACTTTAACTATTCTATATGGTCCCAAAACTTAGGCCTCAATTTCAAACCTGTCCCAAATTGTGTTCTCTGAATGACCACCAAGTCACCCATCTGGTAGTTAGGGGCCTTCCTGCGCTTCCTGTCATAGGTTCTTTTATTCTCTGCCTGTATCTTCTGGATATTTTTCTTTGCGTCTTGTCGTAATTGGTTCCTCTGTTCTTGAAATTCCTCCATCATTTCGTCCATCAGTAACTCCCTCAGTCGAAGGTCTTCCTTGTTTCTCATGGTGACGCCAATTAATAATTCAAATGGAGACCACTTAGAACTACGATTAAATGTACTATTTAAAATTCTTTGAAGTTGGTCTACGAACTTGAACCACTTGGTAGACTCCTCAATTGACAGCTTGTGACGGGTGCTTACGCGTTTCACTAACCTTCTCTTATAAACTTTAAATTGTATTTATTTTGACCAATCCCCACTGAGAGCTGGAAGTGTGACTTATGCAAATAAGATAGTTTCGGGTTTAGCGAGTTCGAAAGAGATATAAAAGGGAGAAATGAAATGAAGAGAGGAGGATGACTAAGCGGTTTGATAGAGGATGACTAAGCGGTTTGATAGAGTAGAACTCCGTGTTTGGGATTGAAAAGTAAACTACGTGGTTGCTTAAGAAAGTGTTTATAAGAATTTAGTTTAACTAAGTGAAGACTGATAGCGGAAGTAAGATTATTGAACAAGATTCATTAACTGGGTTCAAACGTAATTGAAGATATCTTGGATTGCAGCCACTTCATAAATACTACTAGTTTCCAGGTTCCTTCCGAAGAAGATTTCAGGTCTGTAATATTTGTAGTTTAGATTTAAATGTGTAGTTTGATTGTACGTGTTATTCCCTCGTGATATCAGTTAGTATTCCGTCGTCCATAATTGAATTCTGATAGCACTCCATGATAATTTATTGTTCTTAAAGTTGATTATTAATTGTGTGTTTCTATACTAAGGAAATAATAAATAATTGATTTATTATTTGAGTAGTCATTAATTATGAATCCTACATATCCAAACATAGATAATATGCAAAGGGTAATTAATATCCTAGGGGTAGTGGGAGACTACGACAAGCTTGGTCAAAACGGGAATAATAGTTCGGTGTATTCTCTCGACCTGGCCATTCCCTCTGGGTACTCCGGTGGCGATTTGCAAATGTTGAATGTTTTCATTAGTATAATAATCTCCAAAAGCTCCAGAAGTAAAAGCAGAACCTCTGTCTGTTATTATTCTCTTGGGATTACCAAAAGTTTTTGTTGCAATTTTAATTTATCCAAAGCATCTTCTGCGGAAGTAGATCTAACGGGATAAAGCCAGGTAAATTTTGTAAAAGCATCCACTATTGTGAGAATATGCTGATATTTCTTGTTAGTAGAAGGCAAAGGTCCGATAAAATCGACGTGATAAGTACTTAATGGCACATCCTCTTTAGGAATGGGGTTGAGGAATCCATCCTTTTTTCCACTCTTTTTGTTGGTCAAAATACATGGCACACAGTTAACAATTACATTTTGCACCTGCTTGCTCAAATTGGGAATGAAAAATTCTTGTTTCACAACTCCTTCAGTCTTGGCAATGGAGAAATGTCCCTTCTCATGTGCTAACTTAATTATCTCAGTTTGCATATCTCTTGGTACAACTATCAATTCACGACCTTCAACATATTTGTAAAGTATTTCGTTTTTATCGAAAAAGTCTGAATTGCTGTTTGTTTCAATCAGTGACCTTAGACTCTGAGTGTATTCATCCTCTTGTTGTGCCCTTTTTAATCTTGCGGTTAGAGTATCGTTAGTAATTATTGCGACTGGATATCTACTAAGGGCATCCACATGTTGCATTCTCTGGCCGGAACGATGCACAATTTCATAATCAAACTCTTCCAGCAATAATGCCCATCGCGCTATACGAGTAACCAAATCCTTTTTGTCCATAGTCCTTTGAAACGCTGAGCAATCCGTTATGACTTTGAAATGATTTCCCATAAGGTAGGTACGAAATTTCTTTAAATCGTTGACAACAGCAAGAACTTCAAGTTCATAGCTGCTATACTTCTCTGCAGGAGTAGTTTTCTTAGACATGTATTGAACTGGATGCAATTTTCCATCTTCTGCCTCTTGGAGTAAGACGGCTCCGTCGCCTTGTTGACTTGCATCCGTGCGCAATTCGGTTGTTTTCCTGCTGGAAAATACTTAATACTAGACTTTCAGTCAATAATTGCTTGAGCTTTTCAAATGCTTCTATTTGAGGTTGTTCAAAGACAAATCGATTGTCGTTTCTAATTAGATCACTCAAAGGTTTCGCTATTTTAGAGTATGACGAAATAAATTTTCGAAAATAGCCAGTGAGTCCTAAAAAGCTTTGGACTTGTTTGACAGTCGTTGGTACAGGAAACCTCTTGACAGCTATCGTTTTGCAACTGAAGGGCGCACCGTTCCATTTTCGACAACGTGACCCCAAAATTCCACCTTTCGTTTTAAAAACTGACATTTTTCAAACTTGATCTCCAACCCATATCTGGATGCGACCTCAAACACCTTCTTTAGTTTTTCCAAACCTTTTTCTCATCTTTCGCTGGAACGATCAAATCGTCCAAATAAATTATTACGATGCCTTTTCGCATGAGTTCCCTAAAAATGCTGTACACATATCTTTGGAATACGCTTGGGCTTGTACTGAGACCAAAAGGTACCTTATTAAATTCGAACTACCCGTCTGGTACAACAAAGGAGGTGAAATGCTTGCAATCCTCGTTTACGTTGACATGAAAAACCCATTTTTCAAGTCTAACGTGGAATAAATACACTTTGGCGTCTTGCAGCCTATCCAATACGTCCTCTATCAGTGGCAAGGGGAAGCGATCCTTGACTAGTTTTCGGTTCAGTTTCCTATAGTCAATGCATAGTCTGTCGGTACCGTCTTTCTTCTTGACTAACACGATGGACTTGCATATTCAGAAGAGCTTGGTCTCACGATTCCCTTATTAAACCATTCGTCGATCTGCTTGTTGACGGTCTGATTCTCCAGAAACGACAAACGGCGTGCTGTTTGGTAAACTGGTATATCATCCTTCAGGATAATTCTCATGGATACATTTGTCGTTTCGGTCTTCTTAGGTGTATAGCTGTTAAATAGTTCAGAGAGTTCCTTTCTTATTTGAGGATTGATAACATGTTAACTTCGATTTCGTCTTCAGTTCTTGCCTCATAAACCTGTGTATTCACATACCACACCTTCTCTTCGTGTTTACGGAAATAAACACCTTTTTTATCAAAGCCAACAAAAGCTTGTTCCAAATGTCCGATCCTATCACTGCCTGGAACTCCAAATGCACCGCAGGCACGACATGCCATATTGCGGAATATTTCTCTCCATCCAATTCGATTTCTAGTTGGAATGATCCTTTTGTTTTGACTTCGTACTTTCCCAATCCAGATAACACGACAATGTCCTTCGAGAGCTTCGATTGCTCGATGATTCCTTTGCTTACATCTTCACGAATGAGCGAAACTGAGCTTCCAGTGTCGATTAGAGCCTCAAAAGTCTTGTTTCCGATGGTTATTTTCCTGGTCTTAATTCTGTCTTGCTGAATTCGAGAACAGATCTGGACCGGAGAGCTGAAGATTTATTGATTTTCGTACCCTTTTTGCGCTTTGTACAATCTACGGCATAGTGACCTGGTCCCCTGCAGTAGCTACATGTTACCTGTTTAACTCTTTATCGTAAGTTCTCGTCGATTGAAAGCATTTTCTATCAATCCAATTATTTCCAAGGTGAAAACGTTCTTGCCTTCGAGAACAATTATGTTATTGTTCGATCTCTTAGCAAATGAGTTTAACTGCTTTGGCCCTATAGTTCTTCGGACGTCCTCATAATCTTCAATTTTTCGCTAGCTCAAAAGATGAGTTATAGTAGACCATTCGTCCAAAAAGTGTTCCTTAAAATCATACGGCGCCTCTTCTCATTTGATCGGCTATGATTAATTCTCGTAATTGGTCGTAGGTGTTAACTTTAAGCCCAAAGTCCATCCAACAAATACGTCTGTAATTCGTGTTGAAAATCTTGCCATGTTCGTTCATCGAACTTTTGGTGAAACAAAAATAACTGACGAAATTTTTCCGGAGAGAGAGATAATTTAAATCTTTGTAAGAGCAATTCTTTATATGATCGTAATCGTTACACTTACCAGTTGGTTCTCTTGCGATCAGATGGGCAATTTCGACGGTATTAATCCTATAAGTTTTGAACCAATCTTTTTTCGTAAGGAAGTTAGTTCTGCATGACGCTCAAATAAGGTAAGATTCAAACCAATATCTTCCTTCATATTAAACTTATGAAAAGTTTCGTGAAACAGTTTATTCGATGCTTGAACGTTTTCGGTATTATTCGGCATACCGGCAGTCTGTTGCGCTTGTATTCGCACTTCTCTAATTCGTACTCTCGTCTTTCTCTCTCATCCTTTCGCATATCCTCTCTCTCAGCCCTCTCTTTCAGCCCTTTCTCTCTCAGCCCTTTCTGTACGTTCCTCCACTATGCTATCAAGCATCTTTTTAACATCGTCTTCAACGTAATCTGGGCTTTTACGATCAGCTCCTTTAACTTCAATTTTGTGATACCTGCTTCGATAGAAAGATCCAAATCCTCGGCGAGTGACACCAAATCCTCTTTCCTTTCGAGAGTAAGAATGCCATTTTTATACTCAGAATGGTGACCCAGAGAACAACTTAACTTTTTACCCAAGTTTAATGAGACAAAACCATTAAAATGACACGCAAAAAGTTTACTCACTTAAAAAGAAACAAAAGATAATTTAAATAAGATGCAATTATCAATTATAAACAATTATAGACAAAAATGGACTTTTTAAAGAATTCCGGAACTTAAATCCTTTTACAAAACACAACAGTATTACAGTTAATATCAATTTTATTTTTATTAAAAAAAACAACGCGTTCCTCTCATTTATCAAAAATAGATTACTAAGAAAAAACACGGAAAGTACTCAGTTATTAATCCAAAATTAAAGGAACATCAAATATTTATGTCTGCAATTAAACCAATAACAGTACCTAGTACTTCAAAATTCAATTTCAGATTCACAGAACAGGAAATATACACACAAAATCATTCATTTATATAATTTTCGCCTATTACTCACACAATACCAAAAAAGGATACTAGCACAATTAATGTAATTCTGAAGACACTTTACGTTGACCTCAATGACACAGGAAATTTGTTTCGTGTTGATAACTCGCAATTCGATGCAGTTCCAAAGGTTCTCTCGTCAGTGTTAACCTCAATGATCAAAGTAATCCGTTCAATTCGTTCAGTATCTCGTTGAGTCACTGGGCTTCCAGTTTTGGTTGACTGTAGCTGACGTGGAAATTCGCCAAGATTCCGTGTTTCTAATCAAGTCAATGGACTCCTTTTTCTGTTGACTGTTCTCGCTGAAGTATTTCCGTATCGCTCGTAAAATTTCTTATCCAGCTGAGGCTTCGCGGGTCTCTATTCGTTGCAAGGCAAGGTCTATACACCGCTCAGGAAATCAAAAATCGATGAGGAGGTAAAACTTTTAAAAAATGCTCTTAGATAAAACTTTGAATAGTTTAAAAAATTCTCGTCGAACCCCCAATTTG
>BMAO01004063.1:0-27814 GCA_019973975.1 Trichonephila clavata
CTCTCTTTTCTTTGAACTTCAACATCATTATAATTTTAGAAATGGAAGTTCGGGAATTCATAAACATAAAACTGTCTAAATGAATAAAGAAAAAGAAACGGTACAAAATTAGTGCAGTGAAAGTCTTCATGAAAACTTTATAGCAATTTGAAGCAACATTTAAAAAAAATTGATAACTAGTAAATAAAAATACTTGTTCGCGTATATTACAAAATAAAAAATTTTAAAAGTACTCTTATTAATAATTCAAATATATGTTTACGGATAATAGCAATTCAGAAAAAAATTATATTTTATATTTGCTTTATTAAAAAAGAATTCTTCACACTGTATAATTTTCTATCAACAACAAAAATGACAAGTTGAAAGCACTGAATTTATAGACTGTTTAGAAAGGAACACAAACTTGCACTCCGCTATTTTCAAAATATATTAATTCTCCGTTATAATGAAAACAAAACTCTTTCTGTGAAACATTATTATTCACACATTAGTTTGATGCGAGACAAGAAAGAAAAATAAAAAAGAAAGAGTGAAAAAAAAAAAACACCAAAAATAACTTTTTATCTTAGAACTTTCTTTCTCTCTTTCTTTCATTATTCCCCGGATCATTTATTCTGTTGTCGTCGGTTGAAGTATATTATAGATGGCGCGCAGGTGGCAGAGACATTTTAAAGCGACACAATGGAACCCAAAATGAGAACGAAAAATATATATCAAAAGAAAACGATGGGGGGAGGGCTGGAAAAAAAGATCATTACCCCGCGTGCAAGCAGACTAAAAAAATAAGAATAAATAAGGAAAAGTAAAAAAAGAAAGAAATGAGATATAAAAAATGAATTCGAAGAGAAATGGAAGAAAATTCTACATTCGGCTGACAAAGCTGTCGGTTCAGCGTTTCGAATAAAAATGGCAAACTGACAAAGGGAGCAAAACGAACTGCTGGGACCAAATGTCACGAATTGCAGAAGCTATGAATATTAAAAATTGGGAAGAAGTATGATGAAATGGCATGCGGATTTCGAAAATTTCTCCCCCCCCCATTTTTCCCTTCTTTTTTTTTATTATAAGAAGGTGTCAATTAATTCCTGGAAGTAATTTCTGGGTATGATCGCTTATGTGCAGTCAATAAACGAATCGAAAATTAAATTGAAACTTTTAGAACTGAATCGTTTCTTTCTTTAAATTCTTGAATTGTTTTTTATAATTTAAAATTCAAACTTCTACATAACGTATGCTTTATTTTTTAAAAAATTTAACAGTTATTGAATTGAAGGATTTATAAGCAATTTTTATCCTACCATGAATGTCGAGGCCACGAAACCAGATAATGGCTTCAGTGAATCCACCGCGTAGCGGTTCTTATGCAAGTTAAACTTATCAATGTACAAAGTTCTCATCATCGCGTAGTGGAAAGCCAGTTTAGTAAGGGAGTGAGAGATCTGCATGAGGGCCATTGCCAACGGACCTCGTCATTTTAACCCAATATCAAGAAGAGCCAGTTAAGATGTGTCGCTTTTTAGTGCAACTATCAATGAATCAAATCTATCCTTTACCTATCAATTAAAATTTCCTTTCATTCTATCTACCGATAAAAACAACAAATTTAATGGCTGTTACGGAATACTGTAATAATCATTCATTGCAAAGGCGCAAACACGGGTAATGGTAAGTAACTTGGCAAAAAAGGAAAGAAAGGGAAACCAAGGGGTTTATTGACAGCATCGCTAGCAAGTGCAATGCTTACAGTGCTTTATTCACCAACAGTGATAAATGCCTGACAGCGTCAATGGAGTGATCGGGGTACACTCCCAAAGATGCCAGATCTTCCACTTCTTGACTCCACTTCTCAAGATTTCACTCATACGTGCAACAGCCACGGATATTCAAGCAAAGATTCCCCCTCCTCCGAGTCATCTGCAATCGCTTAAACAAACTATTCAGATGTACTCATAAAAAAAATCCAGCTCGATAAATCGGGGGATCGGGGTAGCGAAAGAGCTGATCTATAATACCCAATCAATCCCGTTCCATAAGTAACATTCAAGCAATTGCTAACATCAATGCTGAAACCATATTTGGGTACGTATAGTGATAGAGACATTGTGCAACAGTTCTGATAAAACCTGTTCCAGAAAAATAAATTAAAATTAGCCATTGGCTGCAGACCATTTCCAATGAATCATATTTGGTAGCAAGTATTAAACAGTTATTGACAATACCCGCCTGCATATTCATAGATAATCTTTGTTGATATACATGTGGTGAAGTTTCATGTGAATTATCGGTTGCCCACATTTTGAAACTGCATATCAAACGCAAACATTCTTCGTGCGTAAATGTTGCCTTATCTATAAATAGCACATAAGCTGTGAAAATCAAATTGCTACAAAACTTAATGACAGAAGTTGAGACGCAGAGGACAGTCTTCCGAATTCAAAACTTGGAAATGAAGTTACTGAAAATGGAAGCTTTATTTAAGCCTTGGACTGCATACAACTCTTCCCCAACCAGCTTCATGCCTGGTGATTTGGAATGAGGTTCACTGAGATGTAACCACAGAAAAATTCTTCGATTCAGTATTCGTCTGGCAGAAAACTGCTCGTGTAATATAAGCGTATCTTTGCCGTTACCATTTTCACTGATGAACATGCAACACATATTTTCTTTTTCGACTTATGTAAAATCTTCCAACAAGAACGACAGCACAATCGAAATGATGTCTTCCAACGGTGCCTAATTTCCTACTGCCCTCTGCCGGCAACGGAACTAACCGAGAGATAACTCCATTTTCCTCTTCTTGTATGCATTTCCTGTGGTTGTGTCACACCAATTTATAAATACGTAGAAGTGTAATTGTATATAATATAGTGCACAGACCAAAGGCCATTTTTAACATCCCCGACGCCCCCCCCCCACTATTTTCAGATCAACCTCCCCCCCCCTCCATCAGTTCTTGCCTTGACAGTTTTGGTTAGGAGGATTTTCCCTAAATTCTCTCACTGTTTTCCCTTTCTTTGTTTTTGCTGTAGAGTCTTTCCATATTATCCACCATCTATAGACACGCCGTATCCTGAACTGGCAACCAAAAGGAAAAAATAGTGACATGGTTTGGCCTCTCTTGTTCATTTCTTACCTTATAACATCTCGGATCACCCAATCATACTTTGTAAATTAGTACAGTAAATTAATGAAATCGTTTGCATTTGCAGTATAGAGTATATATTAATGTATGAAACGTTTTCAATTTGTTAATTAATATCTTTTTCATCACTTATTTCTTTACTATCTTTTACGCTTTTAGATATCCTTCTTCTTTGGTGAATCACTGTTATTGTACTGGTACAACAAAGATTTCCTTCGAGCTTTCATCACTGCAAATCATTAATAACATCAGTGTAATCAATTTCCCTGGTAATATCGTTTTGAGTGTATAGCAACATCAAAATGTTAGGCTTTTCATTTTCCAAATAAGATCTCATTTCAGTCTTTATTCTCTAAAAGGCAGAAATGCTTCTCTCATTACTAGCTAGGCGGTGGTTCGTTCATTATAATTTTAATTTTCCTCCCTTTCGCCCTCCAATTTTGCGCCCTAGGCACGTGCCTAGTGTGCCTAAGTGAAAAAGTGGCCCTGCACAGACCTCTTTTATTTGAGGGTAGGAAATAAACTTCTAAAAATCACGTAGACGATAGAGCCGAGGTGTAATTTGTATGGAAAAAAATAAAAATCTGTTGGTCTATGGGAGTTTGAGCCCCCAAACCCAACGCACTGATTATAGCATGCGATAAAAGAAATGCAATGTGAATTTACTATGTAGCTCAATTATAATAAACCTTCGATGTAAGAACGCATTATTAAATTACTATGAATTTTGTTCCATTTAAAAAAAATGTAGAACTTACACTCACAAAAGTTTAGTTTTTCCTCGGTGTCTCTCTTTTGTTTTCTCTCTTCTCGCATACACAACATTCAATCAATAGCATCAATAATTTCTTTCAAAGATGATACTACCTTTTAAAAAAAAATTTTACAGAAGTAACGTTTTTTATACTGTAAAATAAATAACTTCTGAACACTTGGAAGATCCCTGGATACGCCTTTCTTGACTGCACCCCTTTTCAAAAAGACCCATTAACGTTATCATCATAAAATTTTAAAGATAACTTAAAATAGTTTATATATAGTTTTGTCAATCGCGAGAAAAATATCTATATTTTAATGAAGTAAAAAAAAATTCAAAGAAGAAGGGAACGGTTCATCATTAAATATCATTTAATCAGTACATTTTTCACACACAATCGCGTGCAACGATAGTTTACGTTACTTTTACCTCTTGTTTTTCTTTTTTCCGTCTCTGGTATATTATCAGCGTATTAACTTATTCGAAGGGAAATTTGTTCAACAACCAGCTAGCGCTCACAGTGAAAAGTTAACGGAAAGCATGCCTTCAACTCAACTTCTCCAATATTGACAGCCATTATTGAAAAACGAATCACTTCCAATAATGAGCATTGGATGAGTTGTTAGCTTCAAAATGACTTTACCTATAAGGTCTCCTTTTCATTACTCCGTCGTCGCGTGCCTTTAAGAAAAGACATTGTGTACACGAGACACACACTACACAAGGAGGAGAGGGGGGGGAAGGTCTGAAATTTAACTATCGTACTCTTCTTTTGCTGCTATCATGGTGACTGGTAATTATTGGCGAAATGCAAAGTTGTTTTGATTGATGAATCTTCGAATTAATGGAAATTATTAATTCCAGAGAGAATAAGAAAGATTTTTAATTTTTTTCCCCCGCTCCACTGGACTTGACAAGATGAAAAGTTAGCATCTTCGATAATGCGGTTGATCGACGTTTCTAGCATTTATTAAGATAGGAAATTTCCACTGAGTTATTGCACTTTTCTATTCTTTTTTCTAGTTACTAATTAAATATGGTGAGGCAAAAAGGAGGGGGGAAAATTATATCCGTAATGATAATTAAAAAAGGGAAGTTAGATGCAATAATTTATTCCACAAAAATTTGTGCATGAGTGCTTAGAATATATCATTTTTAAATTTTCAGTAATAATTTTATGAATGAATATTAGTCTGAAGGAATGTATAGGATTGCACATTGGGTCTTAAATGTTTCAATTCATGACGATACATTATCGTAAATATATCGTGGAAAATAATGAAAACAAATCGACGGAGTTCTCAAAAAACGTTTAAAAGCCAAATTTTTTCTAAAATTTCATGCGAGAAAAAGGAGAAAGGCAATAAATATTTTTAAAAACGTGTGAAAGAGAGGTTTTTTTGTTCATTTGGTGCTGTATTATATATCGACTAGCTTTTACCCGCGGCTCCGCTCGCGTTGATGTCTTTAAATAACTGTCAAAGTCGTAATCATTATCATTAGAAAGTAAATAATATATGGTAATTTTTTTATTGCTTGTGACTGGAACCAATAAAATTTAAAAATTCTAAAATTGAGCTTAGTTTAAAATTATATATTCATTATAATAATTAACAACAATATTCAATAACTTAAACTATTAATATTTTATAAATCGAAGTATCTACGTTTAATATATAATTCCTCTTTAAAAGATTCATTGTTAGGCGCCAATATTGATCTTGTGCGCAGCCACTGATCCCCATTTAAATTTTGTTGCAAACCCGGGTAAGTTTGAGCAGTAAGATTTACATCATTTTCTTCTACATTACAAAATTCTCTGGAGAAACATATAACCTCCAGCATTTGCGTCCAAACATCCATAACCGATTTTCAATTGCGTTTCTGCATAATGTTCCAAATCTACGTCATTATGAAGACTCATATCTACTCATATTCATTTTCAGACGGAATTTTTCAACTTTTCCCCATAGGCTTGATGATTTAATAGAGACAGATTTCATCTGCCGGTGTACCCCCTCTGGATTACAGGGAGAGTTTTTCAAAATTCACCAGGCAATATATAATAATGCTACCATTCCTCCTTAATATCTGTACTATCTCGTAAATCCTGAAGAGTCCGATTTAACGCTTCTATAGCTTTCTTATGAGACATCGTACTTTCACATCCACACTAAAAGCTTACATTGTGGAAGCCTTGAGAGCTATTTTTTCTGAAATTTCAGATGAGTGAATCTTCAAATGCAAGATTAAGCGATAATTTTAAAACGGAATGTGCTGTGCGACCTATGGTCAGTAAAATCGCGGCTGTACCATAAGAAGCCATAGCAACTGCTATCTTCTGGGTTTTTCTGATGGTCATTAGTAATAAGTTTAGCAAAAATGTTTTTCCTGTTACTTCAGGGCTTCGAGAAAAAAAGAGTGCACCACTGATGGATTCTACTTTGCGTAACACTTGTTGAAAAACGTGACTTTGTTCTGGAGTTAATTGAGGGTAAATTCTGTTACTTGATGCTGCAATGCTATAAAATCGTAGTTTATTCTCATGTAATTTCATTATCGAAGCCATTTCCGTCGACACGTCTAGGCTAATCATTCCAAAATCATGTAGCTTCTTCCTAACCATTCTGAAAACCTTTATTGCGTTTCATTGCAGATTTGTTCGTTGAAAGGCATATTTGGTTGTTTTTCGTCGCAAAATATCTTCCGCCATGTAGTCTTTGTACTTATTCCAAAAGGTTGAGGATTAGAAAGACGGAAGATGAAATAAGTATTGCGTAAAGCTCCCTAATTTTATTCGGCGAGTGACATTGTATGGATGCCTCCATAGTATATCTTCAAAGTAATACCTCCATGTAAAATATCTAGGTTCAGTATAAGTGAAAAATTGTGCAAAATATGAATATTGTATAATTAGGTTAAAAAAGTTCAAACTAATCAAAACTATTTAAGTAATCAAAACTTTTATGTGAAACGTCAGTTAATATTACCATAGAATTTTCAATATCACGCGCACGCAGTTCGCTAAAACTTTATTCGTTTCCCTCTTTAAAAGTGGGAGTAAATTTGCATTAAAATATCTGGGATTTAAATTCTTAGCCAACTTGGCGATATTTCTCAAAGTTTGAGTTTGACATTTAACAAACGTAACGTAAATAATAACCATTATAAACCCTTTTAAAAATTGCTTTTTGTGAAGATGTTAAATAACACTATGTATCAGTTATTTGTTACAAATGTGAGAAATATTATTAAAATTTCCATTATTGAGCAAATGCATAATTTTGCGCCAACTTGGCGGGGAGTAAGCACGTCAACGTTTTACCCGCATAGTTCTCGTTCCTGTAGGAATATGGGAATAAAATATATCCTATGTTACTCGCTGATAATGTAGCTTTCCATTGATGAAAGAATTTTTAAAATCGACCAGAAGTTCCCGAGATTAGCTGGAACAAACAGACAGACAGACAGACAAAAATTTTAAAAATTGATTTTTGATATAAGTACCGTATATGCTTTAAATGCATTTAGTAAAAAGCTGGTAATTGGAAATTACAAACAGACACTTCAATTTTATTTATTTGTATAGATGTTGAATAGAAATAATGCTTACAAATGCGATTCTTTTTAGTTCATTCACCAAAAACCTTGTATTTACTCTTCTTATAAAAACCTTTTAATCCAATTTGTGTATATATATACAGTTTCTAATAAAATACCTGTTTGTTTGTTTGTTTTCAATTCTTATTCTGCGAAAAGAATACTTGCTCCTTTGTACTTCATTCCAAATCAGACACTGACAACATCAATTTTCCTCTGATCATAGAATACAAAAGAGAGTGAGTTTATAATTCCGTTCACAGGGACCTTTTGAGTATAGATTTTATTTTACATTATTGATGTGCCTATTGACCTTCAGAAACCTAGAATAACAATCACTCATAGAATTGGTACTCTGACTTGAAAATTTCATTTACATTACAAAAGGGGTCTTTCAAAAATGCTGTAACTCTAAGATATATTATATTGAACTTATTATTCCATTTATTCTAATTGTTAAAAGAATGTCTGGTAATAATAAAGTGTGCGCGAGCTCTTACGATAAAAAATAGGTTAAATAGTACAAAGAAAAACAAATAAACTTTACTAAGCAACTTAGATGCGCGATTCATTCAAATTAGTAGAAAAAGGAAACAATATTTAGTCCAAAGGAATCGTTCATTAGAGACAGAAAAGAAAAATAATACATCAGATGCAAGGCACAGTGTTATTCACAAAGAAATGTTAAAGGAGCTTGTCGTTACACAATATATCATTGCCACTTTCTTCGTAATACTCCAGAGATGATGTTCATTTTTTCGCAGTTATAGATTTGCTTGACTAGATCTTCCACTAATGCAGACAGATGTTATTCATAAACTGTCATATGTCTACATATAGAATCCATTGAATTCGGTTCAGGATGATGAAAGTCAAGCTAGGTACCTATATCATCTAGCTACTGCTGGGGACACGTCTTATCGAAAAAGAGTCTAGTGACAATGGGAAAATGAGGTTAGATAAGAACTTGCATGAGTCAATGTCACATTGTTTGGAGTGGAGCACCCTACAACAAGCAGGGTTTCGCTTGTTCAAGAAGCATACAGTAAACAGAGCCCATTAAGTATTCAAACAAATGACCAAGAACACCTGTCCAGACATTGGTGGCAAATCCCTACAACTATTTAAGTGGTATAATGATTGCTGTTCATGTTGGTTCATATTTCTGGCACTGTGAAAGAATTACGATTCTAGGTACTACGACAAATATTGCTTATCTTACTGTGTTAATCATTCTTTTTCCTTTCGTTTCAAGAGTTCTTGGAAAACTATAATATAGATTTGACAGAAATTAAAATTTGGATACTTAAGCCTAAAAACTGTTATTTAATTTCTTTACATTAGTGATACAAAAAAGAAAATATTTATACAAATATCTGTAAATAACTTCAGCTGAATGGAACATCTTCCAACGAGGTTTGTATTTTATCGAGAATATTCACGAGAAATAAACACTCACTTAGCAATAAATATTTCGCCTCGACTCAATTTTTTCTATATCTTTTTATTACCAGTAGTTTTATAATAGTACAAATACTTTATATATAGGCATTTTAGTGGCAAAGACAGGATTCTTCTATATTGTCGGATAAAATATTATTAAATAAATATAATTATACACATTTTGTAGGCACAATAAAACATGTAAATTTAAATATTTCATATTAAATAATTGTAACTCAGAAATTATTCAGTCAGAATATAAAAGGAAAAAAGAAACCTTTTAATTTTGTTTCACAATTCAAATTATCTACGAAGATTTTTTGTAACACATAACTTAATTTTGGAAATTAGCCTACACACAGCGATTGATATTTAAAAATATCATTAAAAGATAGAAATCAGATTGCTTCAATATTTCACTTTTAAAGCATAGATGACTTTAGTAGACGATTTTTAACGTCGTCGAAGACTGTTGTCTGGCATAATGAGCGCTAATCGTTAAATCCAACTGGGATTCGAAATCCTTTCCAGCCATGCCATGTTTTGATGAATGATGTAGTTTGATGAATGATGTACCGACTTAAATGCATTCCTCACCGTCTAATCATTGCTTGAAGTTACAATCTTATTATCATTACGAAGCTCTATAATTACCTATACCTTGTAACGGAACTATAACCTATTGTATATCTGTAATCTGTCATGCAGATATAGTTTGATGTGTACTATAAGTGCAATTAACAAATAATTAAATATAGCAGCATCCATTTAAATTTTGAATGGCTGTAGCCAATTTTTTCACCCGGGAGACCAAGCTCATGCAACAAAGGCTTAGAGCTATAAAATTGGCCTCGAGGGAGAGTGCTACTCAGCACTCGGAAGAGTACTGTGAGCGCCAATCTGCCGAGCAGCAATTCAAAATATTTGTTCACTGATCAAAATAGATCAATAATTGTAAAATGAAGAGTTGGTATATCAAGAGTGCACTTTATCATTCCACGATATTGCTATTCGTATCGGTCGAAATTCCACAACTGTCAAGCGGATATGAAATTGATAGGTTCATAAGGATCATATTGAACTCTATAAAGGATCTCGAGACTGCTCCACTAATGCTCGAGAAGACAGATATGCTGTAAAAGATCTGCCTTACAGGACCGTACAGTCACATTACGGATCTTGAGTCAGTGAGTGAGTGATTTGGGGTTTATTGGCGCAAGAGCCGATTTCGGCTATACTGCGCCAAACATTTGTTTTAATATCTGTGGTCTAGACGGGAAGAGAAAGAAAGAATGAATTGAATGACAAGAAAGAGGGTCGAAAATAGAGAAGGATCACTAGGGTACCCCGGGTTCGTGAAGCCCGTGTTTACCAAAGACAGTAAACCCGTGGGAAAAGGAAAAGATCACTAGGGCACCTCGGGATTGTGACACCCATACTCACCTAAAGAAGGTGAGCCCCTGAGGGTCTTGAGTCAGGAAGTGGTTTCTTTGCAACACGACAAGTATCCGCACAGACAGTTCGAGGACATGTGGAGCAGTACGGACTATCTGCAAGAGGACCATAGTTATAGTACGAGGTGAGTGGGAAAATAAGTTTCCTCTGTCGCCTGTGGTCAGAGTTAGGTATAAAAGTCGAAAAATAGAATGAGACAATAAAGATAGACATAACTTTATTTTTCCACATAAGTACATTGAGATATTTTTGATACCGCTTGATAAGCTTCAAAAAGCCCTCCAGGAAAAACTCAAGGCTTTACATACAAAAGATGCGTTTAGCGGCTTGTTTGACTTCAGCGTTGCTTCTAAAGGGCCTTTAGCGAGATTTTTCTTCAAAGCCGGAAACCGATGAAAGCCACTTAGTGCGAGATCAGAACTGTATGGCGGATGGTATAGGTGCTCCCAACTAAGAGTTGCAATATGGTTTTGCGTTGCTGACGCGGAGAACTACCTAACGCTGCCGGTCTCGCATTGTTATCCAACAACAGAACGCCAGATCTGAGAAGCACAGACTACTTTTTCCGAATCCATCTGCTTGTTCGCGGTCGACTTCTATCCAATGGTGTATTAGTGTCTTGCGCGTTCACCTATTGCTTCGTCGTTCACCCATAGCCGTTAAACGCTTCTACCGTAAACAAAGCTCTTAATTTTTCCTGGAGGGGTTTTTGAAGCTCATCAAGCGGTATGACAAATGTCTCAATGTACTCGGTACTTAGGTGGAAAAATAAACTTATCTCTTATATTTAATGCTTCATTGTATGTTTTGACTTTCATACACAACTCTGACCACAGTATACAGGGAAAACTTATTTTCCGACCTACCCTCGTAGTTAAGTAAAGATGTGTTACAGCATAATACCAAAAAAAAAATGAAGAGTTACTTTTGCACTAATAAAAATGAGAGTTATTAGTATTTATAAATACTTGAAAGTAGCAGAAACTTAGGTATTTTTGCGATCTGAAAAGTAAGTGGAGGGAAAAGCATCATGATGGAAGTATTCGTCGCAGAAAGCACCAACAACTTCTTGTATTCGACACCGTAACACGAACACCTCTTGTTAGCTTCGTCGGGTTTTATCTTAAGTCTCAGATCTTAAGCCGGTGACCGCCCCCTATCATTAAGCCTCGGATAATTCATCTTTTAGCAAGATAACACAATACCCTTTGAGTCCTGAATTACTTCGACACTAAGGGTGCTCAACTGTTGTCCAGGCCAGCACATTCTCCAGATCTCTCACCTATTAAAAACATTTGCTCGTGGATTTCTAAGAGACTGGACTGCCGCTGCTCTCCAGTCACCAAAGTTGATACAGTGTGGCGTAGACTGGAAGCAGCATTGAGTGACTACTCCGTCTCTATTATCCAAGCCTAGTTTGATTTAAGGCCTAAGCGAGTTACAGCCATCTTAGCTGCCAAAAACGGCAACTGTGTGTACTAATTTCGGATCCATTATACTCCTGAACTGCCTACAAATGTTGTCATGTTTACATACAAAAAGAAAATTTTGTCATTTGCTTTCCTTCCTGATGTTCCAATTTTAAAGGCAGGAGTGTATATAAAGAGAATATTGATACATTTTACAATGTGCTATACTAATGAATAAATATTTTAATAAAATATATTGAAGTGATAACTTCTTTAGGCGCGTCTTGCTGAAGAGTGAACATGAATGAAGCGGCAGGTTCGGGTGTGTAACGGTCGTTCGGCTACAGTCGGAAATCGTGCTCGGGTGGGCAACGCGCGTTAAGTTTTGAACTGATAACTTTTTAGGCAGGATTTTTTTGAAGTTATAATTTCTTTAGGCACGTTTTGCTGAAGAGTGAACTTAAATGAAGTGTCAAGTTTGGGTGAGTAACGCTACTTGTTTTTTTTCGTATTGAGTCGGAAATCGTGCTCAGATTGGCTACTTGCGCTTAGTTTTGAATTAAAAACTTTTTAGGCACGTGTCTTTTGAACTGATAACTTCTTTATGCACGTTTTTCTAAATAGTTAATTTAAATGAAGCGTCAGGCTCGAAAGCGTTACGGTTCTTCAGCTCCAGTTGGAAATCGTGTTTGCGCAACGCGCGTTTAGTTTTGAATTAAAAACTTTTTAGGCGTGTGTGTGTGTTTTTTTTTCAGTAAAAAATTCATGCGCACTTTTTTTTATAAAGTCTCATTTTTTATATATAAATATTCCGTCATGCAGCTCATTTCCACTCAACTCCAGCGATGAACGAGAGAAAAGTAAGCTATAAAAAAAGGTTATTCTTACATAGGAGATTAGAAGTTACGAAACGGCATCTATTTTTTTTTATTTAATAGAAAAAGCATTTAAGCACACAATAATGTGTCAAAAAAAAATTAAAATCTGAAACTTTATTAAAATTAACTGGGGAGAAAGTTGCCAATATTTTAGTTTATGTTAATGAGGACAACAAAGAGGTTACGAAAAAATAAAAGCATTAATTGTGAAAAGGTACGAACCCTCTCCTTTTGTTTGCTTAGAGATTTTAAGAAAAGTAAATGACTCAAGGCATAAGTTTTCCTAGTCTTACATAGTTTCCGGTTTTTTATAAATTATATAAACGGTACTTATGTATTATCACAAAGGTATTGGCGACATTATATGAAAGGAAGCACATGGTTGGCAATTCAGCGTGTACGACACATGGAGAATCAGGGTGGCGAGTTATTTTGAACGTTGGCATAATGTACGATAGTACTTAATGAACCGTATAAACATATGTGTTACATAAATATAATCTACATAAGTTATTTACATATAAATATTTTTAAACAATTAGACTAAATAACGTTTATACTCACATATAAATATATAATACATGATTGCCCTTTACAGAAAATGAATGAAATAAACAAATTCACTGATGAATGGACACGAAAAAGAGAACTACTTAACGCCCGCATGCGAAAATGTCGTAAAAGAACAAAAGTTTTCACTTCTATCGTATGGTCATAAGCACACACACAATTTTCTTTCAAATATTTTTAAAGCAGTAATGACTTTATTTCTAATATTTACTTAATAACTAGTTTAAAGCACTCTAAAGTCTTAATTTATAATTAGTTTTAAAAATAAAGTAAATGAAGAAGCTTCAAACATAATTAGAAAACATAGAAAATTAATATTTAACTAAAATCCGATTTTTAACTTAAAAAATGTACAAAATTATAGATAAAACGCGTGGAAGAGAGAGAATAAAGATAACATTTATACACACTATCTCTATATTGTTACTAAGAACTTGACGGTGTTTAGAGACAAAAAATTGAGCGATATTAAGTTTAGAGGTAGAGAAATGTTGTAATTCAGAATCAAATTATAATTGGTTTAGAAAATTTCATTTTAAGGGTTTCAATCAAATATGACATTTTTTAGATATTACTGAATTCAAATTCAATGTTCTTAAATATTTATCGAACTTAAATTACCGAAGTGGATGTAAAATTCTTTTTAACGATTTAATGATTTGCGAAAAGATTTTGCTATTGCTTATGTGTAAACAGAATTTATTAATTATGCTATTATTTATGAATAATATTACAGTAAAAAACTGAGTGAGAACTTTCCAAATAATGATGGTTTCGTTGTAACGGAATTTGTTTTGATAAGGATTAATTATCTTTTCCTCAGCTTTTAATTAAAAAAATTAGGTATTGTAATGGGTCTATCCACGAACCTATAACTAAACCTCTTGGGGTAAATTTCTTTTCAATTATTGTTCTATCAAAAACTTTCTAACGAAGAAGAAGACTTGATTCATGCAAATGAGTGGTTCTATTTAAGCATTGACTTTTAGATACGCGAAGTTAGTTGAGAGTTAGTCGAGAGCCAGTCGATAGTTAGTCGACGAGTATTTCCTGGATGGTGAACTATTGCTAATTGGCGACGAAGTTATAAGATTGAGATTAATATTGACGACAGGTCGTACAGTAAATAAAGGAATTAAGATGAAATATACTGTAGAAATCCAAAGGTTGACCTAGAGTAAATGAATTAGATTATACTCATATGTTAAGTATCCTGTAGCCCCGTGGGGTTGCTCTAATAATTAGTAGTGTCGTGCATTTCCTACCATGAGTTGTTCAATTTAAGATAGAGAAATAATAAATTGAAATTTGAACTGGTTATGGCTGATTTTACTGCAATAACCTCAATGAGGTTATTGCAGTATTAGTTATTCATATATTAAATATCATCACCGAAAATTTACGAAAATTCAATAAAATTCGACAGAGTAACAAATGGTTATAAAAAGTATATTAATAAACACTGAAAAATATTACAGTTCATATTACAAAATACTAAAAGAATTTAAGGGGAGTTGGAAAGGTAAAATTTTTTTAAAAGGTGAATTTCAGGTTATTGCATTTTTAAATTCTTCAGCTCATTACCTTTCCAAAAATACCTCATTTTTATCTCTAGCTTAATTAGAAGTGCTAAAATTTTGTTTTTAAAGAATCGTCTAAACGCGAGTCACCGATTTAAATGGACAGAAAAAAGGTAAATATTGCACTTCCTCTTGGGTCAGCTTGAAGTTTGACGTCATTTTTAAAAATTTCTTTAGGGCATATTATGAAACGGATGGGATCTCGCCTCCGACGTTTCAAAGCAAAAATGAGGGGGCAAAAATTATCAGATGGCAAAGCATTATGTGGCAAAAATAGATTAACAGAAGCAACTATTGATCAATTGCAAACATATTATGGTCTTGCCATTCGAAGAAATTTATCAAATGTAAAGTGTATGAAACAAGCTATATGGGCAATATTTCTTCACAAAATATCTACGGATAAAAATCCACAGCATGGATTTTGTCCATCAGGTCTTGACACATGGTGTCAGTGTAAGAAGGCTCAATTGGAAAATAAACTTTATCTCCACAAACATAAACTTCCAGTTGCTGTTGTTGAAGCCATTAGGCCTATTTTTAGGGACCTTTCGGATCCAGAATTATTGAAAAAGTGCTTGCACGGAAACACGCAGAATCCGAATGAAAGCATTAATAATGTTATTTGGTCTCGTGTCCCCAAAAAGACATTTGTGCACATAGAAACACTTTCCTTTGGTACATATGATGCTATTGCATCCTTTAATAAAGAGAATGCAACAAAGCTGGATATTTTTAAAAAACTTAACATAGAGCGAGGATATTATGCGACATGCTGCATGGAACATCTCGACAAAGAGAGCAGTACAAGGGTAAGATATGCCAATTTACAGAAAACTAAGGAGACTAGAAAAGTAAAAAGACTTAAAAGAATGAAACAAGAAGATGAAAATTTAAAAAATGCTGAAAATTTGGAATATGGGGCTGGAATGTTTTGATAAGGTAACTTTATTTATAAAAATGTGTTTTTCTCAAAATGTCACTTTTGAAGGTTCGATGTACCTTTTCTCAGAAAGTATATATCTGATGTCAACAAAACTTACATGACACATTCTTTATATATTCTAGTATATACTGAAATGAGCTTTTAGCAAAATTTTGTACAGATTTTTTTTTTATAATTTTTTTTCTGTCGAAAAACACTGTTTTCTCACTGTACATCAAATAAAAAACATTTTAAAGAAAAACTAATAAAAAATTTTAAAAAAGCTCATTTCAGTATGATATTAGATGTATGCTTAACGTGTAAAAAAAATTTGGGGATTGTATTTCCAACAGGTTTTTAGAAAAGGTACATTGAAAAAGCCCTTTTTAACATTATCAGTATAGAGCGTTCCGATACCCCTTAAAAAAAAGAATCTGCTATTATTTATTTTAAAAAATAGCACATATAAGAAGTTTCTCTACGGACTGTCTTGATTTCAGGATTTCTATCCATTAGGTACTGAAGATGCGTAAAGAAGTCATTTAAGAAATGTATATATAAGCACATATAAAGACTACCTTATTAATTGTTAAGAAAAACGTATGTGTATCGTAAATTTGTTGATCGTCTGCTGTAGATATTCATTTCTTGTTTCCAAATCCACAATACAATAATAAGTTTACAAAGTCAATTAATTAATGGTCAAGCTGTGAAGAGAATATATACTCATAATACAGACTGAAATTAAAATCACATATCAAAATATGTTGTTGTTGCTGCTCATACCACCTGATCGACAGTAACATCAAATCAAGGTCCACGAAAGGCTAAGGACTAGAATTTTACGCCTGTCGTTAGCCTAAATATTGAGTCCCATGAAGGTGGCAGTACAATTTGGCTCAGTTCTACACGACAGATGGCGACACCACCTATCTCCACCTCCCCAATTACAGCATGGAACTAGAGGCGAAGGAAATATTCTCCAGCCCCATGCACTCGTGGTTCCAGTTGCGACCACCCACAATACTTTCGAACTCACTGATTTAACGAGCATGTACTCTGTGTGTGCTCGGAGAGTATTTGGTGGCATCGGGAATCGAACCCAGGCTCTCCGGTCTGGAGTCCTATTCTCTAACCACTAGGTTACCCACGGCCTCATATATAAAATATGAAAAATGTTATTATGCATATATGATATTAAAAAAAAATTTAGTTTTTTCTTCAGTTAATAGATGGCGCTGTTTCGATCTTTGAATAATGAGTATCAAAATAAAAATGAAAATAGGGAGTGGTTTTACTTACACCGACTCTGTAACTAGTAAGGATTATAATGTTTACTTGTCTTGTGATCTCTAAACAGTAGACTTATAATAACAGAATCCGAACAAGACGCGCTCTGAATATTTTTTTGTGAAGCTAAGCTGACCTCAGTAAAATTTCTCTAGAAATATAACACACCATCCAATTCTTCTACATCCCTGCTCTCTCTCACTCTTTCCTGTATACTTTGATCAAAACATTAATATTTGCGTAAATCACAGTTCTTAACCAGTTTACCATGAAGAGTTTTTTTTTATAAAAAGCATCGTAGTAAAGTAAGGGTAGTAGATGTTAATTATATATATAAGGGAAACAAGCGAGAGAACTATGCTACTATGCTTTGCAATAATTTAATGATGCCAGAGTATTTTTTCTCAATGAAAACGAATACTGTTTCAGAAATTGTGTGTGTGTGTATATGCGTGAAAATTTGAGTTTTTAATGAAAATGTTGGTAAACAGGTGTAATGCCGGACGGTTCCTGCTTCCATCTGAAACCCCTTGTCCACCCGCAGACCCGGCTAGGTGTGTGGGAGAAACTGAATAATCAACAGACATGATTTCACACTAACTATTTCATTGTTACCAAAATATCACTCAGACACAATAACAATCTAATTAAGATAAATAATCATATAGTAGAGCGCGGAGGTGAGATTCAATAACATGGGATAATACTACGGACCCTCAACTGAATCCACGATAACTTAAATACGCTCAATATAAACTATGTCGCACACTAATAAACTAACTTCTTATTAAACAAGGCTCACGATACCTGTATTTTTATGGAGTGGATCCTACACTTGAATCTTGCAGGAGATCTTTATCTGGATTTAATCACTGTCGTTTGATCCATTCTCAGTAATCCTTTTCATGGACAAATTCCAAAATCTCTTAATAATTCCCCATTCCTTCAATCTTCATCTGACAAACTAACTCGCCAACTCACTTGACCACATTTTGCTAACTCCAACTCGCGAAAACAGAATTTATATAATATACTTCATTTGCATAATCACGCTTTCTTTCTCTGCGAAAGTTGGTTGAAATAAATATTTTTCTAAAAGTGTCATGAAGGGATTAGTAGAACCGCGTATAGATCCGTCACACAGGTAACAAATAAAACTAAACTCAATGGCACAACAGCTCATGATGACCAAGGCCTACTGTACCCATCTCAGTTTACGTGGCCTTAGGCACTGAAGTGCATGAGCAGATGTTGTGGTCCGGTGATTAATCTGACGCGAAACCCCCAGTGTTTAGTTCCCAAACAAACTTGGTACTTGCCCAGACCTGCAGCGTGGAAGCGCGATACACTACTCCTCGGACACTGGGCTTCAAGGTGACATATTTAATGATAAATAAATATCGCCTTTTTCTGTATTAGGTACGCTACCATTACAGTTATTGGTATTGTTTCGTTTCGCCTGAGCAAATCTCACCAAGTTGGCGATATTGGTGACAACACATGATATATACATAAAAAATATTAATAAACATTAGATCTCACTGGTTTTTCATCCATTTTTGATGTGTTATGGAAAAGACGTTATGAGGATAAGAAAAGACCACGACTTTTATTAAAAATGTAGTGGTAAAAGGTTACCAGAGGCAATATTCCATTTGGCGTCGGTTGTATCGGTGTTTGTTGTCAGTTTGGTGATTTTATCACCTGCCCTGGAGAAACGAAAAAGTACCGATTTATTTAAAGATACATATTAGGCAATTAGAATAAAGTATTGAAATTCAACAGAAGACCATAATGAGATCTAGAAAAATTTGCAGAAGTATTAAATTAACCATTATCAGTGCGCAGAAAATACCATGTTAAGATCACGAACATGTCATCTGATTTGATGTATCATTCAGCGAACTAAAACAATTTTTTAATTATGACATTCAAATTTTATTGCTACAATTATCCTAATCTGTGAAGCAATCAATCAGATTGCATCATTTCGAGTATAAAGGAGGCGGCTTTGATCTTTGAAACAATAAATTTTATGCACGATTGCACTCGCAACTAAAGACTATGATCATAATATTAATGACTCAGAAATTGCATCATTTTACTATGTAAGTACTAAAATATATAATTTTCAGAAGATATCATCATAAAGCACCAGAGATGTTCAGAAGGCAAGAAATGTTATGGGAAACTGTAAATATATATAACCGGAAAATCATTAAAAGTAACATTTTTAATTCGGCATGTCTTCTTGTAGTTCCTTATCTCTCTCTGTTTCTCTTCAATATTTTTCTTTAATTATATGTCCATTGTTTCATTGAGTTTCTTCTTCTAATCTTAAAAAGTACAGATAAGTAGTTTCAAGGAAAATTTAGAGTTTATTTATTTACATTCCAAATTGTTAAAAATAGTTTTTTTTTCGTATTTAGCAAAAATCTTTTGTTCACTTTCTGGCTGCTTATTATTTTTGTTATTATTTATATACAATTTTTTAAGTTTATGCTGTAAAATTATGAAAAAATAAATTAAAATAAAGGGGAGGGGGAATAAAGTAAGCAGAATAGATTCGAGAATTATATAAGTTAATTTATCATTTTTCTTTTCCCAGAAATTTTAAATAAGTTTTTATGCCATCAATTTAAACAAAAACGTACAAAGCCAGAGAAAAAAGAATAAAACAGAGAAATTAGAATATACAATGAGAGAATAGAGAAATCACGAAGAATCGTGAATGTTTTAATTAACAGAGCTAATTCATTAATTGCATAGTATATATGCTTTAGTAATATTTTATGAAATTAAAAAATGAAAAATAAAGCTTGCTGAGATCGACGAGTATCTAAAAATAATATATAGAAAATTCAAAGATACAGAAATTCGCTATATGTTACTATTCGTAATGTTGCACCGTATGACATCGAATTTATTTCGTTTAAAATATGGCCGAAGACGTAGAATTTGGATTACATTGAGAAATAGGATAAAAAAAATAAGCTTTTCCTAGTTGATTTCTTCAAAAGTAAACAATTTTGAAATAATTAAAAGTATTACTTTTTAAATGAATGTTAGCCTCAGTACACAATCAGTACTCAATGCTACAATTAAAATAAAACTGCGATTAGATTCTTTTCGGTATCAATAGATGGCGCTACACTTCCAGTTCCGACTCTGATACCGAAAAAGCGAGGATGAAAACATTTTTCTGCTCGCACTTTGCATTTTTCAGTCACAAAGAAAATGTATACAGTTTCATTGATCAAAATACTTCAAAATGTTGCTGTTCAACAAGCTAATTGTAGTGTTTGCAAGTGATTTGTAAAAAGTGGCGAGTTTGTTTCAACATTTTCCCGAATTTATTCCGCGTCTCCATTTGTTTCTTCTAAAATTGTTTATTCCAATCTTTAAATTTTCTCTTAATATTAAATTTATGCATTGAAACAATATAGCTTTCAAATTAATTATGAAATATCATAAGTTGAAGGAAAAAAAGTTTCCACGAATAGTATGTTTACCGTAACAAAATGTTGAAAGAATCAAAAATTGTGGCAATTTTTAAAGCTTATAACCACATTTTCGAAATTTTCGAAAGAACATTTTCCAAATAATGCAAGGTAATTTTCGTACAACTTCTTGGGATGAAATTTTTTCAACGTTGTTTCTTTTCAAAGAAATGAGCTTAACACATAATATGAACTTACAATTCCATCTTTTTTAAAATGGATTCTGAAATGATTCATCTTACCTCATTCATGTAAATATTTCCTCATTCGCTTTAGTTTTTCCATCCTCGATCACAAATTGGTTTTTAGCTATTTCAGGCTCTAAAATAATTTACCAAATTCCACATAGAGAAACGATCTACAAATAGACTAAGACAATTCACAAACTCCCTCAACTTCGATCGAGTTCCCCAAGCATCCTTTTCGACTCGACCGACTCTCGACCAATCAGAGAGCTGTTTTGAGCACGTGACACTGACTGAGAACGTCACTGGCACAGACGACGTGAAGGCTCAGGATCGGTCGGTAGTACAGTTGTTCTTGAGGTATTCCGAAGTTTCCGACATCGTTATATCGTGTTTTGATGGAAAGACCAACTTGATTCCTTCCGTATTTTGTGTGGATTATTTGTCACCAATAATTATTTTCCATCTTGACGAATTCGTCTTCGAAATGTGCTGGATTAATAATATTTGAAGAAACTTGTTTGATGAATACTCTGTTACAATGCTATTCAACAACGACAATGATGCAATGTTTTGAATGTTACTTTGAAACTAGACGATAAATACATGAATGATGCCTGTACACCAGTTTCCAGA
Organism: Trichonephila clavata; assembly: GCA_019973975.1. Classification (NCBI taxonomy): domain Eukaryota; kingdom Metazoa; phylum Arthropoda; class Arachnida; order Araneae; family Nephilidae; genus Trichonephila; species Trichonephila clavata. The sequence goes on from BMAO01004063.1 coordinate 21,374, forward strand.
GGTAATTATTATATTATTTCTTTTTATCTTCCTTTGATTTTATACTATACATGAGTCAAGAAAAAATTTTGGGTGTTTTTTGGGAGGGAGAAATAGAGAGGGTTAACCATCGTATGTTTACTTTTTAAATCACTCGCATGCACAAAGGAGATTGATTATTCTTTTATTAAAATTTACTGTTCTTTTATTTATTATTTAGAAAATTAAATATCGATGAAATATTCGATGAGGAGGGAATTTTCGTTCATATCGAATTGTTACTATTCATCGGGCATATTGTAGAAATTTTTAAATTAGGTTTTTGAACTGTCCAAATTTCATTTATCTTTTCCGATCAGATTGAAAAAAAAAAACCCAATTTTTTTTAAAGAAATGAAATGTATGTAAATAAATGCCTTTCTGAAGAATCTTATTCATTTTATGAAACTTAATCTTAAATTACCAAAAAGAAAGTAATGTGTATCGTTTTGCTTGAATACTTAAATGGTGAAAACGGAGTTTAAAATTCTATTTAGTTATTTTACAGATGGCTTATATATAAATAGTGAAATTGTTAATAAAACCTTAATATTCATTTTCGGAAAGAATGTTTGGCATTGTTGACACTTGCTTAATTAAACAACTCTGTCTATACTATTTCTAATTTGTTGAAATAATTTTTACAGAATTGAATTTTTTTTTGTCGTGTTATAAATACATCATTATTTGTATCGTTTAACGACGTCTTTTTCCTCTTAAAATATATGGTTTCAAACATTTTCTTTATGACAAATGATAATTTACAGTAGTGAAGTAAATTTGGATAGTAATCACATTAATTTATGTGAATTGCTTCTTTCAGTTCAAAACTGATCCAAACGATAAAATTCATGGAAGAATCCGCGGTTCGATAGAAAAGTGAACTTGCTTTCCTTTTTCAGTCAATAGGTGGCGCAGCGTGTATGTTTTCTTCGTGTTTGTTGCACAGTTGGCGAAAATATATTTATGTTATGTTTATAAATACAAAACTTTTTAGTTCGATTAAGTTTGAAATAAGCTTTCTCAATTTCTGAATATAATGTTTTCTTTAATGTTGTATTGAACTTTGTGGAATTTGATGTTTTGGAAGTGATCAGATCATCGCAATTTTTGTTAGTCAATCAAATAATTTATTAGTCTTTGTGGTTGTAATTAAAATATACTCTTTGTGGTTAGATTTATTGAGGAGACTAGTTTATTTGTATTTTTATTTATTATTTTATAATGAACGTTTATTAATAAATTTTTAATTTCTAAATTACCATCAAGTTATTTGTAACTGTAGCACGTTTTTAGCTTAGTGCGCATTGTTCAATCCTAATTTAATGAAAACATTTCATTCATTTTCTATTACTTTTTTAAAGAATTTAAAATCAACGAACATGAATTGTTTATAAGTTCAAATCAAAGTGATATTAAGTTTACACACAATAGTCACATACATTTCAATCGTTTTATAATATGTTGCTGCATAATTATTAACAGATTTAAGAAATCGTACTCTTATAATGAGTAAATCTTATAAGTATAAAATATTAACTAATTAAAATGATGTTATAGGGGTTATTTTAACACAAAATTGTTTTTTTACATGTTTAGTGTAATTGATTTGTTCCAATACTACAGCTGTTGCGTCGTTTTACATTATAGACTCTTAATACGTTAATTTACTGTTCTAGTAAAATCACTATATGGAAAGTTAAAATCTGTAGTGGATCTCAGTTTTTGTGGAAATGAAAGGAACTCAGTTAGGTACATAATAATTATATTGTTATTTGTTATTATTTCACGAAGTTTTCAGTAAAAAAATATAATTCCTCGTAAGTAAGTGAGAAACAAAGAACACAAAAATATATTTTTAAAAAAACGACTGTTATAAGATATAGGCACAAATAAGTTGTTAGGAATTCTTACATAAGAAGCTATGCAATTTATTTTTAAGTATTTATTTAACACACACTCACACACACATATATGTAGATAATCTTTAGAAATCTTAAGTAGGTACATTCAAATTACGTCGTTAATTGTTATAAAAATGTACATGATGTATTATTATTTACGTGGAAATGGGATAGGAATCAAAAATCACGAAAATAGTTATGCGTTCGGTTGCATTTTTTTTTTTTCTCTCGTAACTGCAATGTTAGAAGAAGTGAACTGTCTGTTTTCTTATGTAAAACATAAAAGCTATTTAGAACATGAAAGTTCGTTTTAGTTGCAGTTGTTCTATAATCTTCGCATTGAAAGTCCATTATATTGCTATGGCTCTTATTGACGAAATTAATATTATTATAACACGCAAAAGCGTTCATAACTCGTTTTCACTTAAATTTTTATTGGATTTTTTAGGAATCGTGTTATAAAATTTGGGGGGGGGTAAAAAGTGTTTCATTTTTTTTTATTTGTGTGCGGATCTCTGTAAGCACACATATTCTTTTGATTTTGCTGCATCTTATCAAGTGAATAATTATTGAAAAGAAAAAACCGATTTTTGACGTAATTCAAAACGTTGTGCTTTAAATAAATTTTTCGAAGTAGAAAACATTCCTGTTCTGAAATTTAGTTTAATGGCGCAGTTAATTTTGTATCAGCACCCCAGTGTAGCTTTTTTAACAATACCTGTCTTTTTACATAAGAAGGTGTGAGTGTTCCGAATCCGTTTAAATGAGAACGCACTTACAGATGAAAAAAACTTTGTATGGCAACGCAAGTTCGAATCAAAAACCTTTTGTTCGACGAAGAATAGTTCATTGACAAATCGTCGACGCCACCGTGTCAAAGAAAAATCCCTCAGTCGTTTCCTTCTGATCCAGCGAATTTATCTGAATCGTTGTAATGGCATTCTCTCTGGAGTGGATTTTTACACTGGGAACTGGCGTGAATCCTTGCTCCCCTGTTGGCATATCGCGTAAATTCCCTATCCACCCCCCTTTTTCCTCTATCGTAATCTTCATCGATCGTGGGGGTGTTCAAGTCATCGTTTCCTCCTGCCTTTTCCCAAAATCGCCAGCTCGTGAAATGTCGTTTACGAGAAATTGAATCGGCGCGAGTAATCGGGAGAACATATTTTGGAATAACAGTGGCGTAGTTGTGTGTGGAGGGAGGCACATTAAAAGTTTCATTACTTTTATGTTGTCGGAAAGGAAATCGCTATGCACAGAGGTGTGAGGTGGCAGAATTTTGTGTTTTAATGATGATGAATTTATGAATACATTTGATAGTGATGTACATAACTGTCTGAAATGTAACATACGTAAATTAATCCCACAAAATGTGGTTTAAAGGCTATTTTTCGCGAGGTAGGGCCCGAAACTGAAACTGAATATATTTTTCTGATCGAAAAAAAGCTCAGATATGAATAGCAAAATCTGACTTCAGTTACAGATAGAGCAGGGATGAACAAATAGCGGCCCTCAAAGAGGGTTTTTTTTCACCACCAAAGACAGGAAGCCAAGTAGACTGAAAATGTTCTCTATATTAGGGTCAACATGTACTTATGAGCAGTTTTTCTTGCATGAATATCAACAAGAGCAAATATAAATGCCAGTTGGCTGACATTAGCCTGCAGGCTGTAAAGAAAATTTCAACAAGCAATCCTACTCATGATTTCAAAATAATTGTAGGAAAATGATAGGGTACAACAGTCTCATAAATCTTGGTTCAAAATTAAATGTGCTTGCAGCTATAGATATGAAACTAGCGCAGTAAATAAATTAAGTAAAACTGCCACCATTTTGTTTGACTTTTTTTTTTTTTTTTGGTACAATTGATACTTTTTCTGAGACGTAAAAGTTAATAAATGTTGTGATTTTGAAAAAGGTACTGCTCTCCGCTATCCTCCGTGTCCACAACGCGGCCCTGCTAGCCAAAATAATTGCCCACCCCTAAGAAAGAATATAGCTAATTCTAATTCTATACTTTTTATGTGACAAACGTAATATCACCTTTTAAACTTTTGAAATGAAAAATCCGTTTAGCATGAAAGGGAAAATTTTTGGATATACGTATGCCTTGCAATCCTGTTATGTGTTATTAACATTGGTACATTTTAAAACCAAAACTCGAATTTTTTCAAGTTATGCCCTTTATCTTAATGCACAAATTTCGCTGTTGCTGAGAGAGTTGTAACTGTTATTGGTAAATTCTAAATGGCATTACTGTTTAGAGTTACGAAATTACGTCCAAATAAAAAAAAACATATTCGTTTTTTCCTAAATATATCCGTTCTACACTGTTATTGTTTCAAAATGTAAATTTAAAGTAAAGGTTTTAGTAAACAATGTTTTAATTTAATAACATGGTGGCGTTAAGCTTATAGCATCAAACTGTTCTTTTTTTGTTTAACATGACACACAGTGTATAGCTGTAATGTGTAAGCTTATGTACAGAAAAACAATAGCTCTGCATTTATAGTTATATAACGTCGTATGATGTAAATCGTCTTCGAAATCTAGTTTGTTGCTGTCTAATGGTAGAATTATTTATCAGATAAAAAATAGTAGGTAAAAATTATCAGACTCAATGCAAATTTTAAGTTATTTTTCAAAATCATGTAAATGTTTATTTATTGTGAACAAAATTTGCATGTCATTTTTGAACTAATAATTCTTAAGAGTAATAAGGATAAATATCTTCCTTTATTTTTATAACTAATGCTATAAACTCAAAAAATAAGGTATCTTATATTTTAAATCTAATGACTTCGACGTTTTCCCCTCTTTTATCTATATTTCTTACGTTAAATTTCATTCTTAACTATGTCTGATTATGTTCTGTGGCAATTAATGTAAAAGTCATTTTCATCCTTAAAAATTAAACAAGTTTCAAGTAATTGTAATCATTAAAATTATCTTTTAAAAATGTCAATTTAAAAACAGCTTATGCATGAAAAATAACTGTTCAAGAAGTGCTCTGATATGCAAATATGTTCGAAAATATAATTCATCCATTTAAAATACAGTCGCTGTAACACAAGATCGAGGCTACAGCCGTATATGGAGACCTAAAGATACAGGGACCCCGATATGTGCAATATTTCGACACTTTTAAATAAGTTTTAAGAATGCGATTGTTTTTATTTATTTTCCAAAAAAGTGCCCCTGAGAAAATCTGATTTGGGGCCCATTCAGGACTGGCTACGCCACTGCTGTAGTTTTAATTTTCGAAATCCTTTTGTGTGCGTCTTATTTCATGCGTGTGTGGTAATATTAAGTATAATTGAGATATAAAACATTCCTTGATAATTTTCGCTCTTAACACACATTTTTTTTTACCCAATCATTTTGGGAATAATCTCAGTGTTGCCAAATTTACTTTTCTGTGATTGAATTCAAAACTAATGCATTCAATTACATCAGTGCTTTATTGAATGAAACTCACGTTATTTTTTAATACTTTTCTTCTATCTTCATAATTGTCTTCCCCTTTTCTATAGAAGGTTCATAAAATAATGATCAACCGTCTTTTCAAATTTTATGTTTCAAAAAATGGTACGAAGCAGAAATATCGCCTTTACGTCATTTTCCTTCTTTGAGAATCTTGACGTTTTTACATGTGTGTGTGTGTTTGTACATGTTATTTCTCAAAATGATATTCTGTGAATGTGGTAATATTTTGTAGAAGTTCGAACATTGAAATATTTAGTTCACTACTTAGGTAAAAGAAAATATTCCCGCCTCCATTTGTTTTGTATTATCTTGACTGAAAAATTGTAGCGAGCTCTAGTTCTGGTGCCATTGAAAACCCGCCATGTAGAGGGGGCTGATCACGTTAAATCTATCGAGGCTCAATGTCCTCCCGTTGGTATGGTGTGGTAGTTAGGAGAGGGATGCCAGCTCAGGTGTCGTCTACGTCACTTGGCCGAGGTTCAAAATTATGATGTTAATTTTACTCACTCGCTCACTCGACTCAAAAACATAAAACACAGTAAAAAAATACACTTACACCATTTTTCCTCGTCTAAAAATCCAGACCCTTGTGTGTGTGTGTGTGTGTATTATGTTTCACATTATCCCTCAAGTGGCTCTGAGCGATGCGTTCCAAATCGGTCGATCTCTCAGAAGCTGGTGCGTTGTTCCCGAATAAGAATTGCATTTTATTTATTCCGAGAACTTCCCTCTTTTCGTTCTCAAGTGAATTAAATTGATTTCGCGAGAACAGAGCCCTGATAGAATCCGTAATCAAAAATAAAGGGGAAACCAGAACCCCGTAGTTTTCGATGAAATGTTATTACTTACCAGTCTTGACATATTTGCTTCTTGAAAGATGTGCTTTATTCTCCAGCGGGGTTTTTAATACTCCTTCCATTTTAGACTATATTACTTCTTGTGTGGAACGAACGCGATGTCTGGTTCATTTGTTGTTCTCTGGAACTCGTTCCAAAAAAAAAAAAGCGATAGTGTTGGTAGGATGTTAGTTACG
>BMAO01004064.1:0-43312 GCA_019973975.1 Trichonephila clavata
TATTGCCCAGTACGGAAAGAGTCTATTAAGTATTGAATGAGCCTGAATTACGTGTGTCATAGCCAATTAGTTTTGCATGAAACATTCCCAAAAGGTTATGAAATTTTAAAAATAACCCGCCAAAGCTTGTGAAAACCATTTTGATATATTCTTTTATTTCTAATATACCGTATATTCCGGCGAATAACGCGCACTTTTAACATATTGGGTTGTTCGTAAAGTAATTTCGTTTTTTTCCGACAGAGGATTTAAATCAGGGGTAGGCAGACTTTTCCAGGCGCAGGCTACTTTTAATTTTTTCAAGGAGTGGCGGTCCACTCAGTTTTTGTGGCGCACACAAGGGGCCCACTGGTCCGGACCCTCCCTCCTAACAATTCATTTTTATCCCGATTCATTATAGTCCCATGTATATAGTATGCAAAATGAAATTTTGTATTTGATATTAGCAATTTTTTTGGTTTATTATTGATAATTATTTATTCAGAAATTTATTTTTTGCTGTTTTTTGTTCCCGACAATCGACAAAATCAAAAAAATATGTTTGGCTGCGAATTGAGGTATGATACGTGAATAGTAGACCTTCAACCCTCGAATCCTGCCCTTTAAAAATTCTGGTATACGCTACTGTCCAATATCGTGAGGAAAAGGTTATTATTATAACTTAATAATAAGTACGGAATACCTACAGAACTAAAATAAAAAAAACACTTTTAAAACAGCGTTTAAAGCAAAATTCAAGATACAAACTTAATAATAATAGCCCCAAATATATAATTATATCAAATGATACATTTATTATGAAACAATTCAAAATACATTAAAGAAATAAAACATTTTTATCTGCAATTATAGTTTTTTCTGTTTATAGTCAGTAGAAGGCTTAGTCTGCGACTGTCAGCCAATCTTGAATTTTCCGTATATAATTATTAACTGATAACATTTTTTGGCGGTCACCACAAAATATCTTGGTGGTCCACCGGTCGATCGCGATCGACGTAATGCCCACCCAGGATTTAAATGTATTTTTTGCGCACCAAACTTCATACTTAAGCAGCATAATAATTATATGTTTTGAGAGCTGATGTAGCAAGGCTTGCTTCTGAAAAAGTCCAATTGACTCTATGCAGTAGTTTTACGTTGGTACCGTTTTCAAATATGGAGAGTGAAAAGAAGCAATAAAGTATATTTTACTGCTTTACTATCGAGAAGGTAAAATTGTGGTTGAAGCAAGAAACAAATTAGCTGATATGTAGGAAGAAGATGTATAGACAGTACGACCAGTGTCGAAAAACTTTATTGCAAAATTTTGTACACCAGCAGTCTTGATAAAAAATTATACATTAATATTTTAATTCAAAAATTTGATTTCAAATTACTAAAAATAGAAAAGTAATCAGAAAAGACGTACACAGATTTTTAAAATAAGTGAAACTATGTGGTTACAGTTTAAGAAACCTCAATTCTCTTCTGATATAATTTAAAATAAATTTGCCTCCCGTTAGAAACTTATTAAAACATGTTGATTATACAAGAAAATTGAAAACGTCTTATAAAGTTAAGTGCAAGATGCTGCAAACTATTTTGTATTCTTTTTGATGTAATTTTTAAAAGTCATTAAAATAACTACTAGAAGAATCTTAATCCAAATTTTATAATATACAAGTATCTTTACATCATAAATATTCATTAATGTGTTTAAAAAATGTTTTTGAAAATGGTTTCAAAGCATATGTTATAGATTTTACAAATATTTTGTTCTTCTATAAATCCTAAGTAAAAAGAAAGAGCTTGTGTGAATGTTCGTGATGAAGTCCAAAAACGGAAAGTAAAGACGAGGGGAATTCGGAACGCTAAAACTATAGGACATTATTCAAATTTCGATTTTAAAAAAGTGTTTCACATAGTTTTCGTATACAGTAGAACGTCGTTTATCCGAACGTTCATTACCTGGAGCGTCAAATATCTGAACCAAGAGAATTAGAGACCTTGCAACGAAACAACGAAGGTGTACAATGGTACAGCAAAAAATAAGTGATTATTTTCCACAATAAAAGTAAAATTGTGACATTTTGCACCTATTTTACTTTTTCTTCAAGCACGTTTCCTGTATGTGATGATTTTCAATATTCGTATAGTGTCCGGTTTCTTATTTTGTATGGATCGCATTTGGTTTTCGGTTATCCGAACGGTGTCCAGTCCCAATAGATTCGGATAAACGACGTTCTACTGTACTGCTACATTCGAATCTCAGTGGTTTAAATTTTGACTGAAATTCAGTAGTATTTTATTATAAGTAACTCAAGTAAGAAAGCTTTTGAATTTAAAGAAACAATTACTTGTGGCCCACGCCATGGTGTTTGAAATTCTTTTAAAAAAATAAGCAATATAATTTTGATGTGATTGTTCTTAATCATCGTTATAGACAGAATTATTTCGAAATATTTATAATTAAATTTGATTCTTCAGTGTGTTAAACTGTGTAGTAAAGTGGACCAAAATTTTTTTACAGAGTTTCAAAACCTATTTATGTGGAAAAGATGCTCTCTGGTATATAAAGATAAAAGGAAAATAAAATAAAAAAATTAATATATATATATATATATATATAATAAATAATGTCACAAAGGGAATGAAATTTTGGCACTTAAGTTTTCATATAGTAAAGAATCAAGGTAAATTTCGTTAAAGGAAAACAGACATTTTAGTACATTTTAACATTTATCGCAATGAGAGGAAAGAGAAAATGAATTTTTAATTTTAGATTTTTAAATTATTACATTTTAATTATCTTATTTTTCCGAATCGTTATTCCATATAACATTTTTTCCGGATAGTTCGGTACCGACTAAATTTTTTTTTATATATAACCACGATCCACAGTATCCACACTAGTGGGTAAGTTAGTATAGCCAATGAAAATGAGCCGTCAAAAAATTAATGCGTTACATTAAAAATCGAAATACATAAATATTTTATCTTAAAATATTTTGAATATTTTTTCATAATTGATTGAGGGTTTACTAAAAAAAACCACTACTTATGTAATATAAATATCTTTAAAACAGTATTGATATAAAATAAGGTAGTTTCATTAAGGATAAAATTTTAACATAAGAATTAATCTTTTAAAATATAAAACATTGATGTGTATAAATATGATTATGTTACTTGGAAAAAGATATACAGTCGATTCTCGATAATTCAAACTTTCGATAATAGGAACCTCTCGCTAATTCGAAGTATATGCTCAGCCCCTAGAAAAACTTGTTATTTCGAACTAAAGAATACGCGCTTTGGTATACTCAATATTTCGAAGTAAAATCTGTGGGTGGCTGGAATAGAATACGCGATAATTCGAAGTGATCTTATAAAACTCTCGACAAATCAAACACTCATGTAGGGTCCTGTAGCAAATAGGTTAGACCCTACATATTTTGTGTTCCATTGTTTCCACTTGTCTCCCTTGTCCTTTGATGACCACTGGAGTTGATTCCGATAATTCTGACAGAAACTAAAATGTCACTAAACAAACTACGCAACTTTTTCCTTGAAAATTATGTTGATGATGACACTTTTCAATCTTCATTTATTCTAGAAAATTATGTGTACCATAAAACAAAAACAAAAGAAGAAAACAGATATTTTCGTCAAAATTTTTTTTATGTACAGCATATATTCTTTTGTAAGTTGTTTTTAATACATAAATGTATTCTTTAAAACATGACTTTTAACTTCTGTATAATATTTATACTATATAATATGTACTTTTAAAAATACTTTAAAATAATTTTATACATATGTGCAATTGTTGCTTGATTGCATAGTTTCAAATTTAAATGTGTTAGAAAAAAATTTCTCATCGTGTATTTTGGGAGCTTTTTCCTACCCTCTTGATAATTCGAAGTTTTTCATTGGTCCTTCCAACTTCAAATTATCGAGAGTGGACTGTATATACAGAATATAAACCAATATTTATAAAAAAGATAGAACAAAACTTAGAATTATTTTGTTCTATCAGATCCATTTCAACCATACCAGATTCTAAATCCAATCTGCGATACTACCGTAGGGTTTTTAAAGGCCGTACACGGTAGGTAGAGAAAATCAGAAATGCGGCCAGTTTAAATATTTCCCGAAGCGGTTAGCAAAACTTGGAGAAAATTTTGATCCACAGAATTTGAAAACTTATAAGTGTTTTTTTTTTCTCTTTCTAAAAAAATAAAGTTATTGAGGACCAAATAGATTAGCGTAAAAAAACAGGTCTGACCCAATAAAGAGCTGTTTCTTTTCGACACCAACATCCAAAGGGTACTGAAAATTTTACATAATATATATAAATGCAGAATGTTTTATTCTTTCGAAATATTTTTTTATCATTTTTTATTTTCTTGCCAAAACTTTTAAAAGTATTTGATACATATATAGCCGAATAGAATAATTTCCGATATAATAACGAAGTTTTTTTTTAGTTTAACAAAAACAATTTTAATTTAATGTACTTTATTGAAATATGACATGGAAGAGAAATGAACAATTGAAAAGGGAATTTTAAATTATTTGGCTCTAATCTTCTATGAAACCTTGGTAATTATACTTCTCACCATCTTCATTATTAAATTCTTACTATTAGTTCACATTCTCTATATATTTATGTAGATATATATATATATTTATTTTATTCAAATTTTCAATCGTTAATAAAATGCATTTTAAAGGAATCAATTGAGCAGAAATTCTATTTATACTCTTATTTTGGATAACAATACAGTAATTTATTATCATTAATGAAAATTAATGGATTAAACTTAATTATTCAAAGAATTACAAATATAGCCACGTTGGCATTATTTTTGGTGACTTAGCGACCATTTTGGAGACTTGTATCAAAACTTGAAGAGGTTTTTTCCTCCCATTTTTAAGCGCTTATATGATTATTTGATTCCATGCACTATTGTTTTGGGTAACAATACGATAATTTAATAATAATTTATTAAAATTATCGACTGAAATTAATTTTATGGCTTCATTTTTAGCGACGGGTCAAAACTTTAAAGGATTTTTTTCCCCTCACGTTTCAAATCATTTAGATAACTAACATTTTATATACACGATTGCTTTGGATGACAATACGATACTTTAAGGATAATTAATATTGCGATTTTGTCATATTTATATACATAGTTATATTAATTGTAACTATTTAATAAAAAGTAACTAAAATAATTTTTTTTTTGTTGATCTAAGTAGGAATTGACTTAAATTTTTTTTCATATTACTTGTTTTTTAAATGTCGATGGGAAGTTGTTTTCCCATCTATGATTTGTGCTCCTAGCATTTCGTCTAGCATGGCAACTAATGCCTGGACTTTCAAGTTTAAGTTCCAAGGACGTCATGTAAGATTCCAGAGCAGCAAAAAAGCTGTTACAGAAAACTCACAATTGACCAAAGTTATATAGTGACCATCTACCAAAACTTTACAAAAAAATAGTCGTTACCACCATGCTCTATTAAAGATCATAATTATAGAACAAGATACGTTTGTACACCTTGCAATATCCCACTATGTGTTGATCCCTGTTTTCTGAAATTTCATGGAAAGTAGTCTTAAGGTGTCCGGCACATAAATTTTTGAAAAATTATCGATTTTCATTTTTGTTACATTTTTTAAAAGTTTAAACATTTTTGTTTAAAATGATATATCATATGAGAAAATACGACAAATAAAAGTATTTTTAATTAAGTTTTTTAAATGAAGCTACTCCTTGGCGCGCATCAAACGATCTCTGCTAGTAGCACCTGTGTTTCCTCTTGCATTAGTTTCTGATGAGCGCGAATCCATATGATGTTCAAGAGAAAAAATTAGATTGTATTGGGTTTATCGAAAAGTGTTTCGGTATGCCTCTTTTGGATCTTAGATGTGAAATACAGAAAAAAAAGCTAAGCGATGGAAAAAGCCTAAGAGGTTGTAACCGACTCATCGATATTTCAATATAATAAATTCAAATGTATTATGGTATGGTTATTAGAAATATTACCAATGATCTACACAGCATGAAAACTGTTGCTTGGGCTGTTTATTTTTTTCTTCTGTATTCAAACGAGAGGCCTCAACGTGGAGTGTGTCCTGCGGTTATAAATGCCTGGTGCAAGGCTAATTAGCATTTCAAATATGCTGTTTATGGTAACAGACATCAATGACCTGAAATATCATCGAAAGGAAAAAGTGATACTTGATCTAATATCTCTCTTTCTTACTTTCGTTCTCATAACCAAACTAGGAATTAGAGGTCCCTTTTGCTCATTGTTAGCAATCCTTATTATGCTATGTACTGAATCTGCTGAAGTTAGTTTTGGTTAAGTTTTAATCAATTTTATATATTAAATAATGCCGAGTGTTTTGTAAGTAAGTTTGACTAAGATGAAACTTTTTTTTGAGACTTGACTTCCACATCATATTGTGAAATAACTGTCTAACACAATTTCATTTGAAGTGAAATAGGTCGTTTTATTCAATAGGTATATCTTTAGTGAAAAAAGGCTCGAACAAAAAATTACCCCGAATACAAAATTCATAACCCTTTAGATTGATTTGGTTGAATTGAGACAATGCATGCTCATCAAATAAGCTTTCTCTATATCTCAATTTTATTCAGATATATTCTTGTGATGTTAAAATGAGGAAAACTTGTCTGTTTTGTCTGAAACTTGTCTGATGCAAAGTTTACAATTTCCTTAACTGTCAGGATTGAAATAGTTGATAAATATGATGACTTAAATATCATTGTAAATTTTGATTTCTTTCAATAATTGATGCGATTAATAGTTTTGTGCAAAAAGTATATTTCAAATATTAACAAGCAAATTGTTTCGATACAGATCGACATTTTTGGATTTATTTAAAATGCATTTGTAATTCGCATAACTGAAAATTTCTATATTTTATGCGTATACGTGAACAAATTTAAAGATAGATTCAATAAATTATTAAAAGACAGATACAGAAAGAAAATTTCATTAAAAATTTAGGAAATAAAGGTAGTGTAACTAATTAATGATAACAGCTCAGAATTGAAAAACAACAGGTGGCTGCGGTTAATTATTTGAAATTTCAATATGGCGTAATTTAGCAGCAATTATGAGGAAAAGCAGATAAATTCAAAGAAAGTTAATGCTTAATTGATATGATCTAATTATTTCTTGAAAATTTTAGCTAAACATCTTGCATATCAATGGAAGAATTACTTAACTTGTTAATTATTTTCAGCAGTAATTTAAAAGAATTTAATTTGATTTTTGTAAACTTATTCCTATTTATGGATCAAATAAAGAGGCATTTAAACTTTTTAATTTAATTTTTGCCCTATGGAATACATTAATTTCCAACTCTTTACTGAGGGAAAATATTACATATAAGTTTCCTTACTACTTGATTTTACCGTACCGTTACAAACCGTACACTAGATGACCAAACAGCCTACTCGCCATCTCAACAAGAGATTGCCAGCAACGTCAACGGAAAAACGTTCCAAAGAAACTCAAACCTGAGATGTATAACAATTGCAGTAATTGGCTGGAAAAACAACCTTCTTTCAGTATCATTCAGAAAGTAAAACAGAATAAACAACTTTCTTCTCTAGGAAGGGGTATACAGTGTTGCCTTCTGCTGTAAGTCGCAAACAACAAATGACAGGAATAAAAGCCTCTTAACGAAGGGCATATATTTTGGGATTCTTTTAATCTCGGTCGTCTAAGGCATTCACTGCGTAGCTGTGAACCGGTTGACACCTCTGCCAAGATCAACAGTTCGTTGCCGTCATAAAAATAACAAAATTTGATACATTGTTGAATCATTATAAATTTAAAGTTAATATTTGAGTGTAAAAGTAGAAAAAGTAAATATTTACTACCTATTGTTCAACATGTCTTAATATTCCATAACTAACCTTTGTATTCATCTAGTGTATTGTTATTAACCGTAGTATAACCATTTACTAATTCTAGTAAACTTCTAATAAATGATTTATTTACTAGCTCAAAGAAACAAATCCTATCCAATGAACAGTTAATATTGGATTAAGTACATAATTTATCAAGAAAACCATATTAACACCTATCCTCAGTTATAAACCTTCACGTGACACAATTATCTAATCCAACTACAATAAAAGTTACTGATTTTCCACTTTATTTTATTTATATCCCCTCTATTAGTGGCTTTCAGTGAAAGAAAAATCCACCACTTGGGATCTTTGCTTAACAACTAGTTTTCTATCCACCACCCTTATTCCATTCAGAAGTTCCCACGCATTCTGAATTATTTCTTCTTATTTGGATAGGATTGCTCGATGCACAGTGGATAGCAATGTAGAGAAAGAAACATCTAGTATTCTTCTTATTGATCATATCTGATCGTTAGGAGCTGAAAGAGAAGTCGCCCTTACGGAATATATCGGAAGAATAAGAAGTTTGTGTGAGTAAATCGAGGTTTCTATAACCACAGGTAGCTTAATAATTCTAGTCTTATTTGTAAGAGATATTGAGGTCTTTCTGTAAATCATAAGAACCAAAATATTTTATCAGAATTGTTAAAATTATTTGCAAGTTGTTTGAAATACATATCCTAAGTTGCTAAATTTTTATTTGAGAAGATATCTTTCTCTTTGTAAAAAATATTTTCGCGATGATGTAATAAATTTATTTGTATGTCATACAAAGAACAATAATAAAAATTCAGTAAGCCTCGTTCAATATTATGGTTACAAATTGGCAATATGGCGCAATTTTCAGTTCAATCAACTACTCCAAGCTCAAAGATTAACACAACATTACATCATAAGTGCGTATCTAAAAATCGAAGGAGCGTGTTTGTATTCGAACTACATTTTACATAAATTATATTTTTACATTTTGAGTAATGAGCATGGGCAGTTGTACAACTTGTAAAATGGGGGTTGGTCTGTCATTAGGTGCTTACCCTCCCCTTCCAGTTATAATAATACGATGAATTTATATCTTCAGAAAAGATCGTACATTTTGACTGATTTAATTTTTCGGTACTTATGTACTATTGTAACCTTATTGACGACTTTGAATCAAACCGCGCGAATTCTAAAAACGGAATACGCTGACGGGAATATGACGCACGTAATCGAAAGGAACGTGGGCAAAATAATAAGTAATTATAAATAAATAAGAATCAATAAAAGATAAATAATAACTAATTTTAATACCTAATATAGTTTTTTAATTCTATGTTTTATTTTATATTATTTTACTATTATTTTAATAATAATAACAGTATAATATTAATAATAATATATTTTTATAATAATAAAATTGTTATTAATTTTATTATTAAATTTTATAATTTAAGAATTTTGATCACATAATTAGTTCCAGATTCTCATTTTAATATTCGAGATCTTCATATCAATGAACGGTTAAGCTTAGAATGGCAGCAATTGGAGAAATATTAAAAGAAGCCAATTTGGCGAGTTATCCTGAAAGTTGGTATGGTTATTATAGTATATAAGCACCAAATTTTCTTTACAGAATGTATCTCAAAATTATTTGTATCAACAAACTATCAACCACAAAGCGTATGATTTGCACAAGGCGAAATTTGATTTAGATCACTTTTATCCGAAGATATGCATTGATAAATGTAAAAATAGCATGGAATTTGGCAAAAATTTTAATAAATAGTATATATCGTACCCTTACAGTTTTATTTAAAATATGTAATCAACTTAAAAAATTAATGTATCAGAATAGTAATTTTTTTAATATTATCTACAACTTGTTCTTAATAGAATCATAATCAATTTTATAAAATAGAGAACAGCTTTTATTTAAAAAAATTAATAATCAAAAAACTACTAAAAAATCATGTTATGAACCTCTTTGTGCACTTAAAAAAACTCAATTTAGTTTTAACTATTATATTTTTATCTTAAATTAGTACTTTGAAGGATATCCTTTAGCACCCACAACAGATTTTAAATGTCTTGTGATAGTATCCATCAATTAGTGTTTTTGTAGTTTCTGCACATCGATGCTCCTTGATCACTCTGTGATAACAGTTTTTAGTTCAAATTTTGATTTTTTGTCATATCTTCTAACTCTAAGACAATTGTTTTATCTTCTTCTCTTCTACTCTATCTTCTCTCGATCTCACCAAACATGTTCCATTGGATTTCAATCAGGGGATTGAGATGGTCTTCTTAGAACTTGGGGATAGTTATAAAAACACCAGAGGCGTACGTTGAGAGTAGTTTGTACTTGGGTTTATTACCTTGATAAAAAAATGAAGTCACCTAATTTTTGGTGGATAATTTTAAATGGTTCCTTAAAATATTGAAATAAAGCTCATGGTTCATATAAGAATCCTTAGCCTTCTATAAATACAAAATAACCTAATTTAGAAGCTGATATACTCCCCCACACAAGAACACCACCTCCATACTTC
This sequence comes from Trichonephila clavata, assembly GCA_019973975.1. Classification (NCBI taxonomy): domain Eukaryota; kingdom Metazoa; phylum Arthropoda; class Arachnida; order Araneae; family Nephilidae; genus Trichonephila; species Trichonephila clavata. The sequence continues at coordinate 10,469 of BMAO01004064.1, forward strand.
ATTGTTCCAGCTAAATTCTTGGGATTAAATTCCTCAATTTTACTTTTCCACACTATCATCTACCCATTGGAGCTAAAAATGTTTAATTTTCTCTCATCTTCTAAAAAGGACACTATTTCAGTACGTTCCAGATTTGTTTATCATGGGTTTAGCAAAGGAAAATTTAAGTTTTCTATTCTCGTACTCTTATAATAAAATTTCTTCCAGAACTCTCTTCGAACGGCTTCAGATGAAACTTAGGGGAAAAAATCTTTCAGCAAATTCTGCAAAAGTTTTTTGCAGCTATTAAACATGTATTTTGATGAATTTTCTAACAATAAATTGCTGATACCGCTGAGTTAACTTCATTGGATATTCCTTTTTAAGACTGTTTTTGAATCTATTTTCTTCTTCAAAATAACTTTAACATATTCTCCACTTCCAATGAGGAACATTTAATGGCTCCGCAATGTTCCGAGCTGATTTAATTGATTGAAGGGGAAAAAATAATCAATCTTCGAGTGCTTTTAATTGCTTTTACGAGTGTGAGGCATGTTTAGGTACTATAATAATAAAATAATTTAATGAAAGCAACCAAAGATTTGAGCAAATGATTTTTTTCATGTCGCCACAATGCAGAAATGGAAAAAAGAAGAACAGGGCGATATTTTTATTGAAAGAATTCATTCAAAAATGTTTTGGTGTACCCATACTTTAGTAGCCCATTTTTTCTCTACTTTTCTGCATTTAATCATTTTATAAGTAAACTGAGCAAGTTTTTTTTTTTTAAAGTAAAATAAATCTCAGTTGAAATCACGCTGAGTATATGTGTAATGAAATTGGACTATATATTCGAATTTCAAACTTTGGCTAAAATAATATTTCTACAATGTTTCTAAGTGTACAAGCATTTTGAGAAACACTGTATATATTTTATTTTAGAATAAAATCAACGTAATTTTTTTTTTTGGTACATGGTTAAGCAAGAACACCAAATTCCCAAATAAAAAGTTATTTGTCATTACCACACACATTAAGATAAAATTTTATTTCATTAATTACTTTGTAATAATGAACGGAATTGCCAACTAGAACTCATTTTTCGGTTTCTTGTTAACTTGTTTTGTAGAAATATGAAGAGAAGTTTGGAAATAAGAAAGAGTAAAAGTCTACTACGAGAGATAGAATTTTTATTGAATGATTTATAAGCCAGCTTTATTAGGTTAGACATTTAAATAAAAACATAAAAAATAAAGAATTAGTATAGTACTTTTTTAAGAAATAAAAAAACCTCTACCTTTACAGTACGGGTACTTTGAGAACGGAATACTGTAGCGAGAAAAATAACATATTTAAAAACCATTTTCAAAAAAAAAAAATCTTAACTATCATTCAAAAACTGTATTATAAATGAAAGTGAGAACCATAAAAATGATTGAAATATTCGAAAGGTTAATAAAATATTTCAGTTCATATAGTTGAAATATTAGAATGTTTATTTGTAACAAAAGAGGAGAATTTGTAATAGTTCAATTCCAAATAAAATATTTCAAATATGCCTTCTGTCAATTTATTCCCAATCAAACCACGTAAAATTTAGAATAACCATTACATAGGACTAAAATCAGACGATAATGCAAAATAGCAATAGATTGAACAAAAATAAACCGATACAAAAAATGTTGTTGCCACAGATCCAAACGAAATAAATTATTAAATCTTTCTTAAATGTTTGAATCTGTGCCGCAAGTTGCCACAGTATTTATGAGCAATGTGTACCAATTCTTATATGTGAGACTGTTTCCAAAATTATTAACGTTATTCTCAGCACAATATAGACTTCGATAATTAGGCATCATTTACAAGAAATTCCTCGGTCAAAATAACATCGGATAAAGAGCTATAAAGCTTTTGTTTTGGAAAAATTCTTGTATAATATCTTTAAATTGGTGGTGAATATTTTTGTTCTGATTCATTTGTGATGTTCGATCAATCTGATCACATGTGTTCATTTCAATAATCCGACAGGGAATTTTTATTTCTATTCTAAGAGGATTTACATGGAAAGAATGGCAACTGATATGAAGGTGCTGTGTCAATTATTTTACGGAAAAATTCTTTTTAAGGAATTTTCAAAAGCACTGACAGTGTCCAGACAAAGTTTGATCTGGTAGAAAAGAAATGTAGACATGTCTTACAAACTTATAATTGGAAAAATCTTTTGAGGAGAGATTTCTACATTTTTTTAAACCTTTATATTTTGCTGGGATAATACTGTTGAGTTTTGGAGTCCTTTTTGTTTTAAGTTGTGGGTTTTGAATCCAAGAAATTGATATCTGATGTATTTTCAGTAATTGCAGTTTTTAGCTTCAATATCAACGAATTCATTTTCAACATTTCAAGAAACATGTATTGAAAGACGTCATGCAAAAATAAATGAAAGTAGTTTGCGGCTTTTTTCCACAAGTAAAATAGTTGTCAAAGTTTTAATGTTTTTTACTTGCGGAATTTTAGAATCCGTATATAATTTGAATGATAATCTTTTGTCGTGTTTGAATACATTCATCTATTGGTTAATGCAGTTCTAAGTAAATAAGGTCTGTAGAGGTTTTTGCTGATTGCACAATTCAAGGTTTTCATTATCAACGATACAAAAAAGAAACCCTGGTTCCTTTCTGCAGAGAATAAAGCTAACTTCAAAATTGAGATCTAACCTGTTTATTTCGTTAAAATATTCCCTTTATCAATTTCGACAACTAAAAATCAAAGCAGCAATTGACAAAAATAATTATTTTGTATTATGATGACATCTCGTTACAATAATATGTTTTTACGTTTTAATGATATTTATTAATATCAAGAATATAAATATATGAAATAATCCATGCACACTTAAATACCTAAACATTATGATCCTTACTTAATTATACATTACGGCATCTTTGGCCTGAAAAACAGCTGTAACTCGCCTTGGCATGGATGCCAAAAGTTCTTGGTATATAATTGAAGACAGGTTGTACAAAATGTCTGAGCAGTGATAACGCAAATTCGAGATATTCCTACTGAAATGGGCTTAATCTCTGAGCTGCTTTCTAAGAAAGCCCAAATCTAATGTATTGGATTAAGATTCAGTGAGTTAGGTGTCCAGAACCTTAATTCGAATTAAACTTTAAGCTCGTGGAACCTAACACAATTCGAGTCTTGTGACATGAGTCATTGTCCTGCTGCAAAAATCTGCTTCAAGTAGGGAAGACAGACTACAAGTAAGGTTGAAACTGATCCACAATCATGTTCAGATAGTCAACATCTGTCTTGTCCAATTCTTGCACAAATAAGGATCTCAGAGTCACCAGTGAGAATGTCTCCCGAAGTTTAATATAACCACCATCAGCCAAAGTATGATATGGTGTACTTGAGGGGAACAACTGCTTGTCTGGATACTTGATACGACCATCAACGTGATGAATGAGAAATTGATATTCATCTGATCATGTAACACTTCCTATTTATCGATGACCCAGTCTGGATGTTCCAGGGATCACAGTATATGTGTAGTTGATAATAACTCTTGATGAACAGAGTCACACTAGGGGGATATCTGCTGGGAATGGAAAGAACCATATTCAACAGTATCCGTTGAACTATGTGTTCCGAAACACTTGCATTTGGATTTGCATTGTATTGGTTTGTCACCTGATCCACTGTTTGGAGACAATTTTGCTTTCCAAACCGGTCAATCTATGGCGTCTTTCTTTTTCTTTTCATGACACGAGGACGTCCAATAGCTTGCAATCTACTATACACTTCACATAAATGCTAAGGCAGGTAGTGAAATACCTATCAGTCCTTCAATATCGGGAATACTCGGTCCGAGTCTTCAGGCCATTAGAATCTACCTTCTATCAAATTCATTTAGATAGGTAGCCTTTCCCATCACTCGCAAAAAAGTAAGTGCACGAATGATTCCTTCCCTATCCAGTACCAATTAAATACCATTCCAACTTAAGCGTGGGCAATTTTCGTCATTCAGACGAGTTCACTGAAAAATGTGGGGATTGTCATAATATTTTGGTTCGTCAATGTACGGAATTCGATGCACACTGCTGGAAACCGTAAATGCAACACCCTGAAGGAAGCACGCAAATAACATAAAATTTACAACATGCATTAGCGGAGGTGAGGCATGCAAATGATTAGAGTTTCAGCGCAGACACACATCACGCACGCCAGTGGCGCCACCTCAAAGCGCCATTTAAGGCTTGGAGATTTTGACGATTTCAAGTTCGGCAATTGTGTCTTTCTTGTGGTTTTTTCAAAAAACGATCAGTTATGTCTCGTAGAAAACAGCGATCAGCTTTTGCTCAAGTATCCGAGTTCGACAGAGGAAGGATAGTGGCCTACCGAGATGGTGGATTATCTTTCAGGCAAATCGGTAGTCGTGTTGGACGAAACCAAACAACTGTGATGCGGATATGTGACCGTTGGATGCAGGAGGGTACGAAGGACCGACGTGGTCGATCGCATCCCCCTCAGTGCACCACTTCACGTGAGGACAGGCAAACTGTGCGCATGGCAGTGACGGATTGCTCAGTCACATCGCGAACCATAGCACAGCACATTGAGTCTGTAACGCATCATTCAGTGTCTGCGCATACCATTCGACGCCGTTTACAGCAGAGTGGTCTGTCCGCAAGACGTCCATTGCTTGGTCTACCCCTGACGCAGAACCACAGACGTCTCTGCCGCCAATGGTGCGATGAAAGAAGGATGTGGGCGTCAGAATGGAATGAAGTTGTCTTTACTGACGAGTCATGCATCTGTCTGCAACACCATGATGGTCGGATTTGAGTCTGGAGACACCATGGAGAGAGGATGCTGAATAGCTGCTTTATGCACCGCCACACTGGTCCTGCATCGGGTATTATGGTGTGGGGCGGTATTGAATATTACTCTCGCACTCCTCTAGTTCGCATTGCCGGTATTTTAAACAGCCAGCGCTACAACTCCGAGGTGTTGGAGCTAGTTGTCCTTCAGGGCTTGGCCACAGCCATATTTCAACAGGATAATGCGCGACCACACGTGGCACGCAATGTCCAAATGTTCTTCGTCAATCACCAGATTGAATTGCTTCCCTGGCTGGCTCTCTCTCAGGATCTTTCGCCGATAGAAAACATATGGTCCATGGTTGCTCAACGATTGACCCAGATTACACCCCCAGCTGCCACACCCGATCAACTTTGGCAACGTGTGGAAGCTGCTTGGTCTGCTGTACCCCAAGAATACATCCAAAGTCTCTTTGAATCAATGCCGAGGCGTGTGGCAGCGGTGATCTCCAACAATGGCGGCTACTCTGGCTACTGATTTTGGCAGGAATCATACTCCATAGAAGTCTATAAATTTAATCATTTGATACTTGGTCAACATGTTATCTACAAAATAAATTTTGTTGGGCTATCTCTTGTCTTTCTTGGTGTTGCATTTACGGTAGCCAGCAGTGTATTATATACAATTAGGATAGTATGCAATTTTCATACAATTCTGCTTAGGATAAACACTGACTTTAGTGGTGGCTAAAGTTAACTGATTTTGCTCTCTCCAAGATTTGTTTCCCTCAACATAACTATAAATTATCCATTTTTACCCCTCCGCCCTTACTTGTTTAAAAAAAATTATGTATCCACGTTATGTTTACACAAAGTAAGTCGCAAAGGGAAATGCGATTTATTAAATACTTCTCCATTAAATCGTAGGAAATTCATACATCAAAATGGTTAAAGCAGACTTTGTTCACAAAATACTCGTGGATAGTGTATTTTGATATTTATATCTATTATAGTGTTTTAATCTGATCATCTGTGAAAGGGGGAGGGATCCTACCCAGTTGTTCTTTATCTTAAGGGTTCAACTCACCAGCTTTAAATTCCAATTAAATTATTAATACTATAATATTATACACTGTTATTTCATCTAACCATAAACAGAGCATATCTGTTTACCCTTTGTGTGTGTGAGGAAGTTTTACCATTACAAAATAAAAGAAAAGCATTCCGTGTCTAAAAAACATTTTTGTACTTCCCGTATGAAGACGTATAAAACTGACAATAATTAAAGAATCGGCCATTTTTTTCCTAATAGGTTTGAAGTACTGTTTTTTAAAATCTGAATGCATGTCATTCACTTTCAACAATTCTATTGTACTCAGACTTGCCCTTATGCAACCTACCAAAAATCGACAAGAACTTATCAGACAATGCAAAAATTCAATTTTTATATTTTACAATTTAACTGCCTATTTTTCAAAGAAAAAAATAAATGTTTTATGTACCCTGTGCACTTTATATTGTTTAGTTAAACACACATTTTTAAAATTAGTTTACTTTTTAGTTTCCAAATTTGTCTCTCTCTATAAATATATCTAATTTTTTTTCAATATTTCATGAGACGTAGATACAAAAAAATTATACTATCATCGATTAAAATTTTTTTTAAAAAAAAATATGTTGCCCAAAAATTATGTTCATTTAGAACTTCAAAAGTGAAATCTTTCGCTCACTTGGGAGTAATTAAAACATTTTTATCTCGGATATATAGTAAGTAAGTGTAAAATTTAATTCTGGCTTAAACAGTAATTTTACCTAATCCTGATACATGAGTTTTTAATCTTAAAAAGGAAGATGTTATGTTCTTAATTGATGTTCAGTGCTTGTATACTTAACAAAATTATTTTTCAATTAGTTTAACATAACCAAAATTTTAAAACTCTTTTGTTTATTTAATAAACTTGCTCTTATTTAATTGACAAAACATTAATAAAAATTTCAAATTATGTTCATGCCACATAAGATCACCCACACACATATCAGCAGTTACCCAAAATCACACACACACATTGTGTAAAATAATGCATATCTCCGCAACCTCAATCGAATGAGTGACCTTGCTTGGTAATTTACGATATGGAATTAGCAACACAGCGTAAGAGGCTTAACGCAAAGGATGCCTTAATTCTGAAATACGATCATATTATGTAGACGATACCTGAATGGATATATCTCAAGTCTAAATTTGTAAGCCGCATCTAGTGAATTTTGTTACTGTGCTTCATTTAATATGCAACACTCCTTTTTTATTCTGCTGCGTACGCTTTCCTCCAAAAGTCTGCGTACACAGACGATCATCTTTCATATCCATACAAAGATCGCTAATTAAATAAAGTCTTTCTGATTCTAGAATTTTACAGATTCCTCGAGCGTCTTAAATTCAAATAGTATAATTAACAATCACGTGATCATTACATAAAATAATACAAATATTCATAACTTAAGACACAAATTGAGTGCGTCAAAACTTTGCATACACTGAAAAACCTTTCCGATAATGGATTGTAATTAAAAGTTAATACTTTTTAAGATATTCCATTTTTTCTATAACTCTCTCAACATATTTTTCAGAGATTCAACTAGCTTAGTTGGCTCTCGTGTGGTTACTTTGTTTATTCTTCTACTATGTCAGATTTGAGCAATTCTTTGGATGTTATTGCATGAACCCTGATTATCCACTCCAGTAAATCCCACACATGTTGTATTGAACTTATGTCTCGGGACTGATATGGCTTACTGAATAGGTTTGGAACATGGTGGAACAGGCATGACTCTTCACAATGTAAGCCATTTTCTTGATATTGTTGACCTAATAAAAGTAAAAAGCATCACTCACCCAAGTTTCTCGGCACTTTTCCTCTGACATTTTTCTCCAACAAGTTCAAGTAATCAATTTGTACATTTTTGATTCAATAAATTCCAGATTACCAATCCAAAGGCTTCCTATGCAGCCCCAAACTACTATGTTTCCTCTTCCTTGTTTTCTTAAGAAACGTGCAGTACTTTCTGCAAGCATATATTTGTCCTTTTTGTTGCCGAAACTACAAAAATTTCTTTCAATTTAATATTTTTTTATTTTCCCAATAATTATGTGTGTTATTTAGGTGATTTTGGCAAAGGTTATTATCTTGGTTTTATTCACTCGGAAGATGAACGGCTTCTTGAGTGCAACTTGGTCATGTTAGTCATTCTGTTTCAGTTCTCTTCGAAATGTAGTTAGTCTTATTTTTTGGAATATCTCACCAACACTTTTAGTCATTTATGACGCTTGTAGTCTTGGATTTCTTTTTACAAAGCGTATTATAAAGCAAGATTTGCGAGGTGACACTGCAGTCAGGCAGCAGGATCTTTTCTTGGACGTTAAAATTTTATTTGACGGGCAGTTTATGAACACTTTTTGAATCAATGAATATATCCTATTAACGCCTCCACCAATTGATTTAAAATATTTCCCCCTTTTTTAAGGATCTAAGATGATCTTTCTTTTAGTAATATTACGATCTCTTTTCTGTTACTTGCCAAGGAATCAGACAAGCATTCAAATCTCAAATTCCAAATATAAACCGTTACAGAAGCTTATGATTACTGAAAAACAAGATTTTGGTGTAATTATTTTATAACTATAGGTCTTTAGAAGCTCTATTTTGTAAGTGTACGCAGACTTTTGGCGGGGGTGGTTGGGGATTATTTGATGGTCTTTCTTGTTTTTTCATGTTAAGGGGGATTTTGTTGTTGTTGTTTGAATAAGGAAGTTTCGAAGAATACCCAATTGGTAAGTTGATTTCTTGAAGCGAGATTTTTTAACACTAATTTTGGCATAAACACGTTATCTGGTTGTCTGTAATAATTTCAAAATTATTGCCACACAAGCGGATTGAATTTTTAAAAAAATGGAAGAAAGTTTATTATTGCTGGAGCATTTTAGACTCAAAATAAAATTATTTTCCCGCAATATAGATAATTAACCTCTTAATCGCTGATTAAAATTACGTGTTTCACTCCCCAGTGCCACCGTTTTTCACATATACGCGCGTATGCGATGTATTAGGGAGGGAAAGAAGAGGCACAATTAAGTAATTCTTTCTCTGAAATAAGTAAATACTTCCCAAACACTCTCAAGATCCTTTTATTGCATTCTAAACCCTTCAGAATAGTTTACTGATATCAAAGCAAAGAATCCTATTCCGGAAAGACGTATATATACGTCCTGGTCACTCAACACTTCGGTTGAGCGAGATGGATATATATGGCAGTTAAGGGGTTAAAAATGATAAGTGAGTTCAGAGCAGTGTTGTTGTTACTTATGCTACCTGATTGACAGTAACATCAGATCAAAGTCTACGAAATTCATCGCGGCTAGGGGTTAGATTTGTACGTCTGTCGTTAGCCTTAGCTTTGAGCACCAAGCACATGACAGCGCGATTGTGCTCGGTTCCACCCCAATTTTGAGGAAGACCTCAAAAAATATCATTGAAACCATTGATTCTGATGGCAAAAATGAAATGCATAATTCAGCCCCTGTTCCCAAATCATCGGAAATAAGGAACATCATGAAAAGTATGCGCAGTTACTTAGACGCCCATTCCAATGGTGAAATGAGTAACAAAATAGATGACATTGAACAATTTATTGACAATTAGATGCTAAGAAAAACAATGTAAAGAAAAATATCAGATTATTTTTCAAAAACGGAATAAATGTTTTGCTTTTCAAAAAACTCGAAAATTTTGTAATGAATTTCATTTAGATTTTGTGAATATTTTTGTTTTATAGATATTTATGAAATACATGCATGTATAAATATCGATCTAAATAAAATATACTCTAATAAACTTAATTTTGTTAAATATATGCTTTTTGCAATATCCTTTAACAGGAAATTCTTTAAACACGAAAAAATAATTCAGTTTCCTTTGTTTCGAGTTAAGAAATTTTCATTTTATATGCAACTACATCATGATTTCTTAGATTTGAATGCTGTTGAAGTTATCTCTACTTTGAAATGTTAGTTATTATTTAAATAATCTGTCCCTTTTTGCTTTGAGTGTATATTTTGCATTATAGAATTAAAATAATTAAAAAACGTGTTTAACCGTTTGAACTTAACTTTAATATTTTTAACCATAACTCCGAATTTTACATTATTTGATTTCGTCTATAGACACTAAAGTTTTGCTCGAGCTGCTGTTCTTCAATGCTAAAAAAAATTTATTTCAAAGAGTATAGAATCTCCATTTTTTTTAATATTCAAGACAGCTTCATAAAATCTCTCGTGGCAATATACAGTTTTAAAATAATTCTCCATCATTTACTTACTTGGTATTTTAATAGAATTTTAACCTGCAGTATATATTAATACTACACTTAAAATAAATAGCCATTATTCCCAGAGTTACCTTTGATTTTTCTTTTCATAATAACTCATATATTAGTTTCAAGTAATTCCTACAAAATTTGTTAAAAGAAGTTCAAACAAATATGCTGAAAATGATCAATTCTCATTTTTTTATTCCTAAAACACACTAGTATAAAACTAACATACAGACTGAGGTAATCAATCTCTTTGTGATTAAACACTCTACCCAACTGAGATTTTTCGTGCATTATTGGACGTCGATTGCGTGTTTGTGACTCGAAACGAAATTGAATTGTAGATCGTACTCAATAGACAGTTCCTCGGGAAACAACTGAAAGACTAATAGACTTACATGTACTCTAAGTGTATTTATTACCCAATATTCTGCCCGCAGGAACCATTGAGTTTGTCTGAGTTGCCTCGTATATTTGTTGATTAGATTGATTCAGACCCTCAAAAGATTAAGAAATCATAAAATATATTTACAATTATTTCCGCAAATGTTTGAGAAATTTGGTAATCATATGACAGAATTGCATTTAAATTTTATTATTTTTTAACTTCTCATTTTTTTTTACTGAAATGAATGTTCATTTGTTAAACATTGGTCCATTAATTGTATAAAAACGTTGGAAAATGTTCGCATTTTTAATAAGAGGTTTTTGAAGATATTTAGCAGAGTCGATAAAGTTTTTTCTTCGGAATTTCAAAAACCTATGTGGAAAATTTTTTCTCTGGGAAAAATTTTTTAGTTGAATAAAAATAAAATAAAAATTAATTTATTTGTTAAATACTGCCACAAAGGGAATGAAATTTAGGTGTTTGATCTATTTTCATGGTAATAAGTCAAAAGAAAGCTTGTTAAAAAGAAACACACAAACATTTTAGTTCTGCTCCTAATTTTGTGTGAGGAATACTTAAAATAGTGTAAATAAGTTATATCTGGATGTGTAATTCGTTAACATTACTTTCTGTTGTATTTATATTTTGTTGAAATTGTAATATTCTCAAGCAAAGACGTTCCTTATTTTATAATTGCAATTCAATGAAAACTTGGCAAACACTTTGTGACGGGGCTATTCGAGAGATTTCCGAACTAATCCTCTTGGGAAACTTTGGGACTAGCATTTATACTATTTCACAGCCTTTTCAGGAAAAACACGATATAGCTATATGTTAATTAGTTCGACTATATAAAGTCTATATATAAGTTTTGTAATTGTAGAGAGAGAAGGAGTTGCCAAGCTGTCACGTAAGTAAATATCGGAGAATTACTTCATGAACGTAGCGCGCGTTTAATAGGCATAAATTACAAGAATAAATTGCTTGATTGAAGATTAAGATAATAAATTCAGTACCGACCTGAGGTTAGCTAGTGATTGTCTCCTTGTCTATTTCTGGTAGTCGGGATTACTTTGAATTGAGTATTAAGATTAATCGACGTTTTAGGGAATCACTCCTAGGTTTCTTCTTATAACTAAACCTGTGATTGAAAAAGTGTTTTTCAGTCTTGAATAAATATATTTGTTATTATGGCATTTGTTGGTGATGATATGTTTCCTCCCACACTTAGAGACGCTCCAGGCGGAGTGAGCGGGGTCCGAGGTAGGACCCAGCCACCACAACTTGGCGGTGGAGTCAGGTTGGCCTTCTTTTTGGCTACCATACTAGCGACCACTTTGGGCAAATTCGAGACCTTATTAATTCTTCTGGAAATTTGTGGAGAAATCTATTAATATCACGATCTATGACGTAAGCAGATCTTTGGTTAGTCTTGTTTTAACCTTTGTAGAGTCAGTATTGTTTTGACTAGCGATTAGTTGAAGTAGATTTGACCGCGAAGAGTCAACCAGCGATTAGTTATTACTTCGGCTGTTGAGTAGGACGAACGAATACTTGTGAATAATCTTTAACATACTTGTATTTTAGATACTGGTAGTTGTGTCTGCGCACCGTAGAAGGTATTCTCCGAATATAGCTGGTGTATTTCAAGGATTGTTTTTCGACGATAAATTTCCATCGCTTGTGAAGCCATCTGTTTATTAGTTGATAAAAAAGCATAACAAATTTCAAAAAGTGTATCAATTTCCAAAGAAATTTCTCTTTATATTGAGTAAAATATATCAGTTTTATTTTGCTTTGTAAAAGATGTAATATGCATTCACTAAATATTAGGCAAGTAAAAAGCTTAAAATTTTTTTATGACGAAGATGAGAAAAGGATACAAAATGTATTGAAATTAAGATAATACTTATTCGTCATTACTGTTTACAATCTCTTATCACATTTATGGTATAGCCCTTTTGTTGCAAAATCAATCAAACATCAAGTGAAATCAAATCATCTTTATAGTAGGAAATACAAATTCTGAGGCCTGAAAAGAAAAAAAATCATTTGAGGGCACTTTTCACCTCATTCCAAATCTTCAAAGATTTTTCGACTAAAACTGTATATTAACGTCCAAAACAAGTGAAAGGTAGTAGGAGACAAGTCAGGAGTATAGGGAAGGTGGTCAAAGCCTTTCAAATAAAATGTTTTATTCTGACCCCCCCCCCTTTTTTTTTTGACAAGTGATGACAAAGTATGAGGGTTAGGATTTTTATAATGTCGATTAACAGTGCTGAGTTTCTTCACAACCAATTGGGATTAATTCTGTTTGATTGAAGACAGTAGAAGATGTCATTAATATATTGTTTAGGTGGCAGGACCTCCCAATGCAACTGCACATTTCTCCATATATTTATCAAAACTTTCTTGGGATAAAATTCTGATTTTAACTTCTATGATGGCAGTTCAGAATTCCACCATACTGTCGAGGCTTTAAAATACGGTACATAACCCCCAAATGGGGTATTATTTTTACAAGAATGGCTCATTTTTGCACTGGGAAATAAAGAAAATCCAAGCCGAAATTTAACAGTTCAATTGCCCTGAGCAACCCAATGTGGAACCATCTCTACCCCAGAGGTTCCCAAACTTTTTTGTCTCATAGACCCCTTACCATGTTTTTCGGTTTTGGGTAGACCCCTACTTACCTAATAATGAATTTTTGCAAATTTATCATTTTAAATGTCTTTTTGACAGCTGATATAGAGCTATACTTGCTTTAAAATATTTTAGTTTCTAACTGTAGTGAAGTATAATGTTTAAAACCTAAGACACACATGTTAATTAATTAAATAAAAATATAATCAATACTTAAAATAACTATTGCATAAAGTAACTGAGCAACAAATAAATGCTTTTAATAGGAGAGATGAATCTGGTGGTTCTAAAATTACTGATATCCGTTTCTAAATTTTACTGTAAGATATTCTTAGTGCCTATTTCGATCAGTTCCTCTTGTAATATGACATTTGTTTTTCTTTCAATGTGACCTTATTAATTAATTGCCTACTGTAGTTTTACCATATACATAGTCAAAGCATTCTCAAACCTAGTTTTAAAATCTGAATAAAGGGAATTTAAATGTTGATTGTAGGTGAAAACGTCCTTTTCCTGGCAGATTGTGTGTGTGTGACAAACTGAGAAACTAGGAAAACTCGGGACATTCAATATTATACTCCTTATCTTAATTATGGCAGGAAATGCCGAAATGATGATCCTTGTAACTGCAAATTAGCTTCATTAAATTTAGTACATAAATCTGTTAAACAGGTAAATCTGGTTTCCACTTAATTAAATTTTCTTTTAAAATTAAAGTAAAGATCTGGTTTAATAAGAGTCACTATCGTAGACCCCCATTTACAACTCATGGACCCCCAAGTTATTTTTTCGCTGACGTGGACCCATGCTGTCATAGACCCCTTTGGGAATCACTGATCTATCCATTTATCTTGTGAAATTTAACGCTTCCAGCCGTCTTTGTTCTGTGAACTGGAAATGTTTCAGCTTATTCTAACTCGATTGGATTTAAGTTTTTCTATGGCTTGATCAAAAGCCTCCCCTCTTACGCAAGAAGAGCTTTCAAATCTTGCCTGATGAGGAAAAGCTTTTGTCCACAACCTTGAGTTGCCGAAACCATTGATGACGTTATTTATCTCAGTTACCAAAAAAGTAATACTGTTAACTTTTTCAAATTTATAATTGCTTATTTCTATGTGACTAAGTTGCAAGTCGGACTTTAAACAAGGTAAATATTTAGTTTTATTCTCGTTTACAAATACATTAATTCTTATAGCAGTTTGTTTTAATCCCATAAGTGCCTGTTTAAGAGCTGGTGCTGTTCGGGCAATAATGTAAATGTCATCTGCATAACCTAGTATTTGAACTGACTTATTAAAAATATTTCCCCTAACATTGATTTTTGGGTCTCTAATTTAACTTTTTCAAGTGCTATATTAAACAGGAGGCATGCCAATGCATCTCCTTATCGCACTCCATTTTTCATCTCGAGCTGTATTATTAGTAGTCATCTGTACATTTTATTGGTCAACATTTCCGATCATCACAGCGCCATTTTTAGTTAAAGTCGATTAAACTGGAAATTTACATCTCCAAAAATAATAGAACTTTTTCAGCATATCTGATATGCGCTAAAATTCATATCTTTAATCAATGTTTCTTGTAAATTATTCAGGGAATGTCTTTATTTCTTAGCAGTTAAAAAGTTGTGTAGAAAATAACGCCACCAAATGTCTCTCATAATAATAAGCTTTTGCTTTAGATGCATAACTGCATGAACAGAAAGACAAATTTTCTATGACTAAATATTTATTTCCAAATTAAAAAAACACAGTTTTAATATTTTTTTTAAAAAAATGTCTACTTTTATTGTAACATTTTACAAAAACATTTTTACACAAACAACATAAATTATCATTCATACAAACAACTATTAAAACACAGTTTCATACTGTTACATACAAATAATTTTTACAATGTCAAGCAAAACTAGAACATTTCACATGGACTCTACATTACTTTATAGTTACGAGATACGAGTAGGTAGGTCGTATCAAACTTTTCCATGATAATATTTTTTTAAAGCAGGCTGAGTTGCAAATGTACCTTTTCTGGGACCTTTTATAAAATAGCCTGTCATATAATGTCCTCTGACACAAGCAGTGTCAACACCAGTTGCATATGGGTAGAACTGTAGTTGTCTCTTATGGTCATGGCCAAAGTAAATGTGTGCAGGTCCTCGCCACTGCGATGCCCAAGGAAATGTTGGAACTTTAATTTTGTCAAGGAATTCTTCTCTCGTAGGTCGCCACCCTCCTGGGCATTTAGGATCAGCAATAACTGTTCTGATATTCATAATGGTATAAGGTCGGTTATTGTGTGTGGGTATACCTGGTAAAAATCCTCCATGCATAACGTAAGCATTCATACTAGGGATATGAATCACATACGGTGTATCTCTTAGCCATGTAATTTCATTTACAGTTAAATTCTCCATCCATTGGTCCATAGGAATAAATTCATAACTAGTGTTATGCAGTTTCGAGAAGACTCTCAGTAAGGTTTTTTCATCATTGTTACCCCTCACCGTGAGACATGATGAGCAGTTTTTGACAAACCGAAGAACTTCGAGGTTCTTTGGACCTTTTCTTGTAATATCACCAGTGTAGATTTTCAAAACTGTGTCGTTGAGATTGTGATTTTTTATCAGTAATTGCTGTTCGTCGTAGCATCCATGTTGATCGCCAATGATGATGATTTCATTAAACTTATCTAGGAAATCTTTGGTCAGAGTTTGGAATGGCTCTTTTGGGGGCACATGCCTTTCTGGTGTGACTGGTTGACATTTCTGATCTGCAAAGATTTTTGATAAGACGCCAGTGCTCATACATACCAGAAGTACGAAGCTCACTGCTTCAAATTTCAATAATCTCAGCATTCTAATAAAAGATAAGCCAAAATAACATAAATTACCAAATGCTAACTCACTACAGAATATATTAATGGATTAAAGTTTAAATATTGGTAAAGATATTGAGAATTGTATTCTCACATGAATATATTGCGCATTGTGTAAAAAGGTGAATTCTTAAATTTTTATCCATATATGACTTGTTAAGATTTATAAGCAGTATGATTCACATATAAGAGACTTACACTATAGATATTTCAATTTTTACAAAGAATATTTCCGTGATAGAACATTTGTATATAAACTGTAAGAAACGTTAATAGTTTTCTTCTATTTATTAAAATAAGAATTATTTAAAACAGCAAAACTTTAGCTTAAAAATTTAATACCTCATAAAAAATATTACATTGCACGATGTATATTCACTTATAATTTTGAACCACAGTCAAGTAACCCGAAGAAAGATCCCACTCTCCAAACTTCCGTAAAAGTACAAATACTTGGAACTTCGACAGTTTTAACGTGCATCAATTCCCCTACATAACAGGGCATTAGGGGCACCAGGATTCGAACTCACAACAAGACAGAAACAAAGCCAGCCACGAATTGACGCCATGACCACTTTGCTAACACGACCACGTACTTGTGAAATGAATATCCAAAAAGTACTCGTTAATAATACTCTTTATTCACGTACTCGTTAATAATGTAAATAAAGTTTATAGTTAAATATGTATACCATAAAATCAGGCGTATCCCACGCACTTGTACTTTCAAGCTGCAGGTTTTAATTTTTAGGTATATTCGCCGTATAACGCGCACCCCCTTTTTTATGAAAAAATCTGATATATACGTGTACAATACTCTTATGATTTGAGTCATTTATTCGAGGTATTATTATAAGCTTTAGAAAAAAATAGTATACTTCTAAAACTAAAACCCTTTAAGTTCATAAGGAATGTAATTTCTTTTGAATAAATAGTATTTTGATGTATGCAGAAGTCTCAATTTTTATCTATACTCATATTTTTTCTATTTTTCAATTCCTACTATTAGCTCACACTCTGTACATTTATCTTGTTCAAATTTTCAATCGTTAATAAAATGCATTTTTAAGCACTCAATTGAGCTGAATTTTATATACACTGTTATTTTGGATGACAATACAGTAATTTAACTATAATTAATAAAAATTAATTGATTAAAACTAATTATTCAAAGAATTACAAATACAGCTACGTGGCATCATTTTTGGCAACTTGTGTCAAAACTTGAAAAGATTGTTTTCTCAATTTTAAAGCCTTGTTTGAGCTGAAATTTTCTATACATAATTGTTTTGGGTAACAATGCGATAATTTAAATATAATTAATTAAAATTAATTGACTTAAAATAATTATTTGAAGAATTACAGATACAGACACTTTGGCTTCATTTTTAGCGACTTGGGTCAAAACTTTAAAAGATTTTTTTCCCCTCACGTTTCAAAGCATTTATTTGAAATGAAACTTTATATATACGATTGTTTTGGATATCAATACGATACTTTAAAGATAATTAATAAAAACTAATTGCCACTTAATGTTGTGATTCTGTGTCATGTGTATATACATATTTATATTAATTGTAACTATTTAATAAAAAGTAACTAAAATAATTTTTTTTTTTGTCTGATCTAAGTAGGAATTTTTTTTATATTACTTGTTAAAGCTCGCTTTTTTATACCCGGCGTATAACGCGCACTAGTAAATTACGATCGTATTTTTTGTTTTATAAGTGCGCATTATACGCCGGATTTTACGGTATATTGAGCATTTCATAATACAACGTTATGACTTCATTAAATTTCTTTAATTTCTAAGTATTTGTATGTTTTACAAGGAAATAAAAATTTAGACACTGGCTCTTTTCTTTTAAGTGTTTACATGATTTATTCTTGTTGATTACTTACTAAAGTAAAATATGAAACTCTAAAAAATCAAATGATATTGGATAACGATGCATATCAGATTATGGCTTCAGTAGAAATATTTAATGAATTAAAATAGGTATTAATCATTTTCGCAAAAACGAAGTGATGCTTGGACTGATGCATTATATGGTTTGGAAACTGCAAAAAGTTTATTAAGTTGATTTGAGTTTTACACACATTTAATTTCTACGAGCCACTTTTTTATGGTGGCACTTTCTTTTATACTTTTGAGCAATACAATATGTATTTTGGCAATAGAGAGGAACGTTTTGAGGCATGACGGAGTTTCGTGTTTCATTCTCAATTCGGCCTCATTAAGATCATGATCCAAATGATTTTAATCATCAAATGTTATTCTTTTATATATTCTCGGAGAAACTGTGAATTTCGAAATATATCGATTGGAAACAATGACAAGATTCCGTTCTTGCTTAGGGCTACTACTATACACTATCATTATTCATTTAATATAAAGGTGATAGTCGGTTGAGTCGATTTGTGACTAGGTTCGTGAGATTGTGAGGCAGGCACATTATTTTGTAATGGGTTACCGTTTGTACGAGTATTTCACCATATAAGCTATATAGTTTTATTTTAAGAGTTACAGATGGGGCCTACTTTTGCATAGGGGCCCAGGGCCTCCAGAAGACTTAAGATGTCACTGACAATACATATACGTATATATATATTGGTAGATATTTTAGATTGATTAGATAGTGAGATATTCATAGAAATATATACAGTGGACCCCAAAAGTGTTCGTACACTTGCAATTTCCTATAAAATTTAATGTTTTCGACTAATAAAAATTAATATATTGGAATTGGAATTTTTTTATGTTATTTGCAACTTGTTCTTAATAGAATGGCATAATTATTTTTTTTTAAAATGATATAACTATTATTTTTAAAAATTAATAATCAAAAAGTTATTGAAAAATTACGCCACAAAAGTCTTCGTACACCTAACAAAAATCTCAATTTAGCTTTAAATATTGTATTTCTTTCTTACTTTAGTATTTAGTAAGATATCTTTTAGTGTTCACAATAACTTTAAAATGTTTTGGTATAGATTTAATAATTTTTTTGTAATTTCTGCATCGGTTTTCCTCCATGCTTCGGTTATTATTGTTTTTACTTCCCATTATGTCATGTTTTCTTTTTTTAAATCAAATTCTCACCAAATATGTTCTACTGGGCTAAATAAACTAATTGAGGAGGTTTTTTCAGAATTTCGAACAGTTATAGAGACACCAGCGGCGTACATTCAGAGCAGAGCGCTTGGCGCCATTATCCTGTTAAAAAATGAAATAGTCTCCTATATCCAAATTTTGGCGTATAATTTAAAATTTCGCTTTAAAATATTTAAATAGAGCTGATTATTCACAATACCATCAAAAAATACCAAATTACCTCATTTTGAGGCTGATTTACACCTCCACACAAGAACTTCTCTACCTTCATGCTGAAGCATGGAAGTGGAGGAGTTCTTGTTCCACATAAATTCATGGAATTAAATTCTCATTTCTTCATTTACAAACTATTATATGCCATCAGAACCAAAAAGGTTAATTTTCCGTCAACCCAATCAATTTGCTGTCAACTTTGAATTTTCTGAAACTTAATCCAAGAATCAATTGGATCAATGAACCATGGAGATGGAAGTGTTCTTGCGTGGAGGTGTAAATCGGTCTCAAAATTAGGTAATTTGGTATTTTTTGATGGTATTGTGAATCATCAGCTCTATTTAATTATTTTAAAGTGAAATTTTAAATTATCCGCCAAAATTTGGATATAGGAGACTACTTCATTTTTTAACCGGATAATGATGCCAAGCTCTCTGCTCTCAATGTACGCAGCTGGTGTCTCTATAACTGTTCGAAATTCTAAAAAACCTCCTCAATCAGTTTATTTAGCCCAGTAGAACATATTTGGTGAAAATTTGATTTAAAAAAAGAAAACATGACATAATGGGAAGTAAAAACAATCATAACAGAAGCATGGAGGAAAACCGATGCAGAAATTACAAAAAACTGATTAAATCTACACCAAAGTTATTGTGAACACTAAAAGATATCCTACTAAGTACTAAAGTAAGAAAGAAATACAATATTTAAAGCTAAATTGAGATTTTTGTTAGGTGTACGAAGACTTTTGTGGCGTAATATTTCAATAACTTTTTGATTATTAATTTTTAAAAATAATAGTTATATCATTTAAAAAAATAATTATGCCATTCTATTAAGAACAAGTTGCAAATATCATAAAAAAATTACAATTCCAATATATTAATTTTTATTAGTCAAAAACATTAAATTTTATAGGAAATTGCAAGTGTACGAACACTTTTGGAGTCCACTGTATATTTACAGTTTCGTCTTTTGCAAGTAAAAAAAAAATAGAGTCTCTATCAACTTTTTATTCATTATACTTACCCATTTTAAGTTTCGAAACGTAAAATATGATACTGTGAAACGCATTAACATCACTCAAGATAAATAACATATTGAGAGTCATTGTATTATTGTTTTTCACTTTCTCTTTCAATCCTTTACAGAAATCGTATGTTGTGAAATGATACTTAGGATTTAAAATGTGCATTTCGACTACGATTTTGTTTCCACACAACCTTGATTTAACCCTTATTTTTTCTTTTCACATTACTCAGTTTCCATTGGAATTATAAACAAATGGGAACAAAATAAACAAAATATGTCTTAAGAATATTTTTCGTATTTTGTAGCTGTTGAAATATTTATGTAGGCAAAAAGATTAATAAAAAAGAAAGTGACAATACATTCAATTTTTAATTACTTTTTATCAATGAGTTAGTGTATCTTTTCCCTCAAAAAACCAAACGTATTTGTTTCATTCTTCTGCATAACAATTGCTTATGCTCAATTAAAAGAAAGAAACTAATTTTTATTTATTTATTTTTTTTTTACATTTTAAATTTATTTCGAATAAAGATTAACTTTTTCAAAGATTTAGATAATTTGTTTTTCTTTTATTATTGAAATGCTATAGCACTTTTAATGGGAATAAAAGCTAAATATTACGAAAAATATATTGTAATGCAAAGCTTATTAATTTTGCATTCTTAACTGAAGTCATAGATAAATATTTGATTAAAATATTCTGATACCTTTTCCGAATAATTTTACAATGAAAAAACTGTAAACATTTTAAACGAAAAATATAAAGATTTGTTAAATTAAGAGTATAACCTTTTTATTAAATAAATCGAATACTTTTTTCAATTGTTCTTTCAAAACAGACGATGTTACAAAATTTCTAACTTCTGCAGGAATTTTAAAATTTTATAAAGAAATAAACATACTTGGACGTTTTTTTAAGTTTATGCTTGAGATATTGTGCATTTAAATTTGGTGAAAAATAAGTTGCTAGTTAGTTTTTGATATACGTTCTCCAGTGTACTCTATATTATGCGTTAAATTGATACATATTTTCTTATTAAATACTTAGAACTGCAGAATCTACAACAATTTGAATTACTATGCAGGACATTGAAATTCCACACATGAATTTTATTTTTTACGTTTACAACATAGAATTTAGGGCTATTTTTTACAGTAAAATTGCTAATAAATGATATTAAAAGGATATGTAAGCAAACATTTCTTTTGAGGGTCGATTGAGGTAAAATCACTTTATTCGTTATAACCAAGAACTCAGATAATAGTCAAAAAACCACTAGAAAAATTTCTGATATTGCATTTGTTTTTAGTGGAGAACTGAACCACAAAACCAAAAAAACTCTTATAAAAGACTTGCTTATTATTTACATTTTAAAAGTTGCTTCTTCTGATAATAAATACACTTAAAGTTTGTGTGTGTGTATAAATGTGTTTTTTTTCTCATTATTATTATTTTTTAGTTTTCAGGTTAACTTAATACTGTAATGTTTTCTTTTCATGAATTCTTATTTTACCGACTTTTGTATTTTAACAATAATTGTTGAGTACTTTCTTATTGTATTGTCTACAGTTCATCAAATGAAAGGCCTTCACCAAATCTCACAATATGTAGCCAATAATGACAAATTGTACTAACACAAACAATGATCTTATTCGAGCATATATGACTGTTTCATTTTGTAAAATATTTTGTACCATTTGAATAGATTTTTTTAATTTTGAACGAAATTTCAATTGATTATTAAAATTATGCAGTAGTTAAAAATATTCTTTAGGGTGAAAATTATCTTCCGTATTATTATCGTCTGCTTTAATTCAATATAATTCATGTAACACTAATTTATTTGAATACTTAATTTATTTGACAATATAAAATCGTCTGTTGTTAAAGTTATGTTTCTTAAATTGGCATCTTTAGTAATTATTCTAAATATGTAGTTCATTCGGAGAAAAGAATTGTAATGCGCGCGTACTCGTCGCCGGTTAAACTTAATATGTATTAATTTTTTTTTTATATATTTTCTTCGAGATATTATCATTTATCTGTGGATCTTTTTGATTATTTAAAGGAATAATAAAAATTAAAGGCTCTTATGGCATAAACTTTGGTTACTATTATTCGCAATGATAGTATTTGATGACGTCTTTTGTGTTGGTGAAATTGGTCGACGTATAATGCGTAAGTACCAATTTTTCTAGAATATGCTTGAACACGTTTGAATATTTTATATAAAACATTATTTTAGATAGAGCTATTTAATTCATTCCAATTTTACTTTCCCTAAATTTTAAAATGCCTCTTTTATTTATTAAATTTTAGAAACAGATAGAAAACATGATAATAACAAAATAATGTTTTTATAATATAAATCAGTAAATCAACTTCTTTCTTTCTTTCCATCCGACACATTAGAATTTTGACTGTACTTCTGAACATAAAAGAAAAATTATTTTGCCATTTTTCCATGAATATTCGTTACAGATGTATTAATTTAGTTATGTACACTATACATGGCTGGTGCAAGTTGAAAAACATTACAGATGAACAAATACCAGTTAATGTAATTTGCTAGTTATAATTAAGAACTCAGGCAAATTGCTGTTTGAAATACATTTCACATAACTTCAAGAGAAAGTAGGCATAAATTAACAATCTACAGGGCGTCATTTATTAGTGGTTTTGTCGATAGTTTACAGAATTGAGTGTAAAAAGCAAAGATATGGAAAAAGATTTGCTGTCTTATTTTGAATCTGTACTAAAATGCATTTCTATTTTTAATTTTTTTAATTTGTAGTATCAACCTTATAAACAAAAATACTACATACCAATAAATTATCTTAATAGAGTAAATTAATTTTTTATTTCTGTTTTTTTCAGACTTGCTTTTTGTATGAATGATGAACGTCAAATTAAATATTTTTAATTTATATTTTCATTGCCGAAAATTAAAACATATATATTTCAATGTATTCAATTTCATGATCAGTATGTACACAATCAAATTACTTTAAAAATATTACAGATAGATGGGTATACTAAATGTCACTAGCACTAAAAAGCATAAGAAAAAGTGTTTTACGTACAAGTATAGTTAAATAACAGAGGTACCCAAAAGTACAGAAATTTGGATAGCAAAAAATTCTGAGACAAATTTTGATTATATAGGAAGTTATGACTTTTGTCTTGAATACATGTTTCACAGCCTTGATTCATGCAAAGTCCAAAATTAAAAATTATAAAAGCCTATTCACGCAATAAACATGTTAAAACATTAAACATAACAAATTAAAAAAAAATTTCCACGATCCGTTTTGGAGACATTGATTGTAAAAAGAAATAAAATATCTCGTTAGAATATCCCACGTATACACGATAGAATTAAATTTAGATGATCTTGATGACCATTTTTTTTTAACGAAGCAGTGTTTCAATTCTACGTTAATATCATATCAAGTATGGATTTTACAATTGAACTATCGTGAGAGAATTTATAAAGATCAACATAGGCGTAAAAAGTGTTGAACTTTTAAAGGTTTTATATGTACTATATATGATATTGCTTTTAAAGAGAATTCACTACGACATCAATTGTTCAGGATCAATTTCTGGGTAAAAGTGTGGCTCTAGAAATTTAGGGTATAAGGTTTCTATCAATATAGGCTTTAGAGATGGGTTTCCAGCAATATAGGTTTAGGATACATGCAGTATTCTAGTAATATAGGTTTAAAATACAGGTTTCAACTAATATAGGCTTAGGATATGTAACTTTAATAATTTAGGATACAAAATCCCTCGATTGCAGAACCTAATTAAGGGAATTTAAAATCTAGCTTAAACCAGTGTTTCTCTGCAAAGAAACCAGGAGGATCAATTTTCAATGTAGTTGATCTTTATGGGAGACATTGATTGTGACAGAAAAAAAAAACAGTTTGGTTTGCTCTACTTTTCCCATAGTGGTCGTGGTACCCTAGTGGTCAAGTTCACGGACTCGTGACTGGCGTGTCATGGGTTCGAGCCTAGTGCTGCTGAAGATTTTCCTTGTAGAGAAGCCGATGTCAAGGCTCAAAAGTCCTCTCGTTGGTGAGGTATGGCGTGCAAGCTCAGGTGTCGTCCTCGTCACTTGACCTCAGTTCAAAATTACGAGGTCCAAAAGTCTTCTTGCAGCTTTATAGTGCGAAGTTACTATAACTCTCACTCACTTGACTTTTTTCATCGCAAATTTGGAATAAAATCATTGGTATATGTGTGACGGGTGCTTACACGTTTCACTGACCTTCTCAAATATACTCTTTAAATATTTTATTTATTTCAACCAATCTCCACCGGAGCCAAAAGTGTGACTTATGCAAATGAGATATTTTATATAAGTTCGGGTTTAGCGAGTTATAAAATGAAATGAGAGAGTGAAATGAAATGAGAAGTGTCTTTTTAAGTGTAAACGTTGGAAGTAGAATGTACCGTATGTTGTAGATAAAACTAGTTCGGGAAAGAACTGAAAGATAGTTGAGATTGAAGCCGCCCATTAAAGGAATCCACATATTGAAGAAGCAGCTAGACGAATCTGCCATAACAAAAAGTATCAGGTTAGTTTAATTTCCCAAATTAAGTATAAGTGTGTAACTATAATTGTACGCGTCGACCGCCATAGACTCCGTTAAGATTCCGTCGTTCATAATTATTGAATCCTTCTCATACTCCACTGTGTTTTATTGTTCTTAAAATTTGAATAGTATTTGTGCAATCTCTTAATTAAGAAAGGTCAATAAATAAAATTGATTTATTAAATAAGTAGTAATTTATTATGAATTCAACACATCTAAATTCAGGCGATAACCGAAGGGGAGTTGATAATCTTAGAGGTAGTGATTGACTACGACATATGTATGCTAAGATGGAACGATTTGCGTGTGGATGGATATGCAATGCTTATTGTGTACGCGCTGCAATGCAATCTCGCAACTGTAAATAAAGAAAGAAAAGGGCGATCCTTGACTGTGAATTTATTTGTGTAAGTCTTTGGGACACTATATTTTCGTTTCAAAATCTATTTCATTACCCACAAACAATGAAATTAAGGTCTACAATGTACCATGTACATGACCAATTGGTGAAAAGTTTCATAACATTACTGATCAAGGAAGACTATGTACAATTTTGAGGCACAACCCAGTACCTTCCATCAACAAATTCTTTGTAGTGTCCAAAATAGCCCGTATCTTCCAAAAGCTCTATCCGGGTGGTGTAAATGATGACATATCGCTTGGTATACCACTCGGCCTTAATCATCTCAACATTGCGCGACTACTTTCTATTAGCTATAAGCGCTTGAATAATGTCATGATGGCATCATTGGATGTGTGTTGAGGAAATAGTAACGCCAACGATAAGAAAAAAAAAAAACCATTCGTAATTGGTACTCGGTTTTTTTTTTTTACAGTGCTAGTTTCTCATTAAGAACGTGTGCTATGACCGCAATTAATATTCAATTGCGTTGAAAAGTATTTATTTATATATTGGAATAAAGGAGTTTGTTTACATGTATAGTTTTGAAATAATTATATTACTTTTCAGGAACGTTAAGAATATTCATTTTTTTTAAGAATATTCATCGTTGTTAAAGAATATTCATCTTTTTTTATAATAATATTATCCATTCAATTTTTATTATTGAAAAAAATCATGTATCATATGGTGCAAAAAGCTTCAAAAGTGGGAAGCAGAAAACTTTATATCGTCAAATGCTTGAGACTTAACATCAAGTGACCCCTTTTGTAAATTTCCGTAACTAAGAAGAATTTTCAGCACAAATGTATGAAATGAATGCGGCAAAATGAAGGTTCATTTTAAAACTAAATAACGGGGGGGGGGGGAATCGAAACCCATAATAAGAAAATTTAAAAGGAAAATTAGTAACTCATTCTTACGAGTATTTTTCTTATTTGTGTTAAAACTCATTAATGAAATTAGTTTTAATGCCATATAAGCTAAAATTCTTCCGAAATTTTATTCTTTCAACTGAATTTTAGCGTTGGAACATTTTAAAATTTGAATTTTGGCAGGTAATGTACATAGAATTTCAGATTTATATTTACCTTTTTGACTGTAGAAACAGTTTGATATCCTTTCATCCAGAGTGTGCTGTGGACTGATACTGCCTGCAAAAATTACATATCTCTTCCAAGAGAATAATTCTGCCGAAATCGAACAGCTGAGATTACGAGAAAAACAATAACTCTTTATACTGACCAATAGTATTTTATCTGCGTAACTCAGTTATAAGAAATGACTGTAAATCATTTCTTTTAGATTTTTTTGTTACCTATAACAATCAGAGTTAGAATAAACAGTCAGGAAAATGGTTAAGTGCTTAAAAAAACCTTTATGCATTGCATAAATTTTTTTTTACTATGAATGTAGAGAAAACAAAAATCATATGCACAACTATATTAAAAAGTTATTTTGTCTTCATTTTTACGATTTTCTTTTCAAAAGTAGATACTTATATTTACATAAAAGAAAATAACTTTTTTTTTTATTTTCAAAGAGTCATTTTTTTTTCGTATTGATGTAATTCTTCTCTGAACTGTTGTCGATAATCATAAATCATTTCTCAAATGACATGTAAGATGAAATAAAGCAAACATACTATTGTAGGTCATTGTTTGATGGAATTTTCTGATGTTGGGAAGAATTAAGAGTTACATTATTAACGTCTTATTAGAAAGATGTACCAAGGCTATTGGTGACGGACCTCGTAATTTTGAACCATGTTCACATGAGGAGGAGGACCCCTGAGCTGACACGCCCCTCTCCCAGCTTCCACGCCATGCTCACGGGAGGACGTTTGAACTTCGACAGATTTAACGTGCATCGGCCCCGTCACACAGCAGGTCTTCAGTGGCACTAGCGCTCGAACCTATGAAACGCCACACACACACACAGCCACGTGTCCGTGACCTTGATTACTAGGCTACCGCAGCCATTTTGCGATGTTGGATAGAAGAAACAATTTTGTCAGTATTCTCCTTTTAAAGTAAAATTTATTTCAACTTGAACTAATGCATTCATGAAACAAAATGGATTGAATTAATTCATTTTTTGGTTTTAAAATATAAGTTTTAGAAAGTTCAATGTGTGTGTTTGTAAAAAAAAAGAAATAAAAAAATATCGAGTAAATACATTCTTTAAAAGAAAGTGAGATGCACCAAAATTGAGCTATCTAAATGGAATGAAGGTCACTTGATATGATTTACATGTATTGAAAACGAAATGCTAACAGTACATAGGTATTTAATATTTTATTTAGGAAATAAGGAGCAAATAATGCTGCAAGAAAGAAAAAAAATAAATCATTCATGAGTTTGCTCTGCCTCTGGTTGATGTAAGCTATTGACTCGCAAAGGTGATGGGTGTCCTCTAGCGCTATTGTTTGCCACTGACGATCAAATTTGCTTGTTAGATTGGTGCAATCCAGAAACGGCTGAAAATGCCTGCTCATCAAAATCCAAACGTACTAAGTTAGGGAGTGACTGGCGATCATGCCGACGATGAATGTGTTGGAGATGCACAAAGACAATCTGCAGAAAGGTGGGATTGGATTGAATTTTCATTAACGTAGCATTCTAAATCAACATGAGGACTACTGGCGAATGATCTCGTAATTGTGAACTTCGGCTTCAAACTTCAACACCAACGGGATAACTGAAACCTCAACAGATTTTACCTGCATCAGTCCTACTACACAGCGGGTCTTGAGTGGCACCAAGACTTGAACCCATTCTCGACAACGACGACAATGTGTGTGAGTCAGCGACCAACACCACGCAGTCAACGTGGTCACAGAATGGCGTGACGTGTGAAATGTCAGAGGTCTATGAAAGGATTGAGCTATAAGGTTATAACGTACGCGTTCTACTCATGGCCCTGGCCAGAGGTGTGGGAGGAAGTGAAGGATGACTCGTCAGAATACTTTTCAACTATTTATTCAACACACAAATTATCAACAAACACAATTCTAATATTCATACAAGAAGAGATGTTCCTACTAAGAGCAATAAAGGAATAAACCACGAGAGACACGAATTATGAAAAGACTTCTATTATGTTGATCCTCCTTTTATTGGATCAGTCCACTACTCTAATATTTGAATTACAATTTAGCTGTGATGACCAATTGTCATTTAAATATCTTCAAGTATTTAATGCCCGAAACGCGCTATCAATATATATGGTAGCTATCCCTCCTCGTCGTCAGATTCTCTATATTTTGATCTCCATGTAACTCCGGCTATCCATCTAACTAGCTAGAAAACCTATACTATATATAGCCGACCTAATCTGCATATCACAGTTTTTTCTTCCAAAAGGGATGGTTGGGATTGATAGCCCAAAGATTTCCCAAGATGATTAGTTTAAGGGCGCGTATAGATCCGTCCCAAGGTATCAAGAATAACAACCAAAGGGAGCCGTATCAAATGATATAGCAGTCCGATTGTACGGGAATAACAGTCTAGTGGATATCCTCCGCTGCCCAAGACGTTTCCAGACATGTCTTCATTAGTCATTCAGAGTTTTATTCGAAGCGGCATTCATTTCTGAAAACAATTCAACGATACACCTTGAATTCCAGCACTACTGCAAACGCGCCTGGCAGTGTAGAACGGTGAGAGGCAGCCGGCGCATTAAATTTTGTAACCTTAGCTGCCGTTTTCTGAGTAGTCTATAGATGGTCACTGCAGTCACTTGTGTTCTGGTTACGCGTTAAATAAGTTGATAATGATGCATAAAGAGCTGTGATCAGCATTGATTTGAAGATTACTTTATCCTCGCATTTTGTTGTCGCGCTTAGTCAACCGCTATGTTCTTGATAGCCATGATTAACTCACTTCTGTCAACATCATCGAGTGGTTATATCGCTCCACCCCAAATATCGAGTAACTGTGTGATCTGTTCAAACTGCTGACCAACCATCTACCAGAACGCTCTCTCTCAAACGGTGATATTTGCTCATAATGTTCGCAAATCTATCTGTGAGGTATTGGTACAGCCCATGTCGGTCAACGGTACTACATTCGCATAGAAATTATGCTCTTGTATTGGGATGTCCTGTATTTTATATACCGTCCGGATATTTCGTTGCAATGCTCTGAAACGCCAACTAGTTCAGTCATTGACCATGAAAATTAATCATATTTTTGATCGTTAGGTATGTGTATTCATAATTTTGTCCCATTCGGATTAATCCTTTTTAGTGTGTAGCTTTTTTTATGTTGCAGAATGAACAATTTAACTGGAAATGAAAAAAGAAAAAATATCCACGGTTATTTTTTTATATTTCAAACTTTGTTACATTTCATATTTCATTTAAAAAATTACAACTACTCATGATTAAAAAAATATATACACTGGTGTCCAAAAGTTAAGCATAAATCGTAAAATGCTAAAAACATGGAGTAAATATTCGTAAAATTATTCCAAATTTTTTGCGGATGTTAATTGGGTGAAGAAGAAACATTGGATTTATGCAAAACTTTTCAGTCGACTACGTCCTACGCAAGACACCGGCGCATGTCGGAACGCGGAGAAACCGATTCAAGCAGCATAGGCAGTTCAGACAAGTTTCGTGCAACTGCTGTGCGAAGGAACGTTGTTAACCATTAAACAAGGTGAATGATGGCACAAAGACGCCAATTGGACATGTTTACGAAAGGAAGAATCGTTGGAATGTTGGAATTCTCACGATGACAAAACAGAAGTGTCTCGAATTCTGAATGTGGACCAGTCTGTGATCTCAAGACTGTGGCAGAGGTTTCAAAGAACGCGAGATGTTACCCGACAACCAGTATCAGGTCGACCAAGAGTCACAACCCCTCGCCAAGACTGATATCTGGTAATAAGTGCGCGACGTCAGAGGTGCAGTACTGCCAGAGCACAGGGTTCGGCACTCACAGTCGCCACAAGAATACGAATTTCGAGACAAACTGTTTACAGGAGACTCAATCATGCTGGCCTGTATGCCAGAAGACCAGCAGTTTGCATTCCCCTTACGTCTGCGCATAAACGCGCTCTTTTGAACTGGAGCTTGAAATATCAACATTGGAGTGTGAGAGAGTGGGCCAATGTGATGTTCATTGACGAGCCCCGGTTTAGTCTGAGTAGTGATTCTCGGCGGGTAACGATATGGAGAGAACGTGGAACACGTTTTGAACCAAGAAACATAACGGAAAGACATCATTTTCCATCAAGGGGAGTAATGGTATGAGCAGGCATCCTGATGGACGACCGCGCAGACCTCCATTTCTTTGACATGGGGTCTGCGACTTCTCAAAGATACAGAGACGAAGTTTTTGAACCTTATGTTTGCTTGTTTCGAGGTGCTATCGGTCTTGACTTCATATTCATGGATGATAATGTGCCATGTCACCGAGCGGTGCTGATTGATGACTTCCTTGAAACGGAAAACATCCAGCGTATGTCGTGGCCTGCGAACTCCCTGATTTAAATCCTATCGAGCATGTATGGGATATGCTCGGGAGACTAAATTCAGCCTTTCGCACCCACCAAGCTCCATTACAGAACTGAAGAGAGCTCTCCAGAAGCTTGGAACCGTTTGAGCCCACAACTCATTCATCATCTCATAGCAAGTATGGCAAATCGCTGTGCAGCGTGCCTGACTGTCAGAGGTGACCACACGCCTTATTAAACTGCAGCATCAGTATTTTATTTAATGTTTTCCTTCATTTTTTCTTTAAAGTGTGAATCCTTGCTATGCTCAGTTTTCTTTCAAACTGCTACTTTGGATAACAAAATTAATTATTGTCATTCTTTTGATTTGCTTCCTTATTTTATAACCATTTTACACTCGTATGTCACGTTTCCCGCCATTCTGATTTACAGTTCCGTCTTTATTCACATAATTATCAATTATGCTTAACTTTTGGACACCAGTGTATGCCAGAAGCGAATTTTCTGGATATTATAGGTATATGAATATTCCTCACGCATGCGTAAAGTTCCTTATATATTCACTCAGTAGTTTATTTTAACTCCCGTGTAACATTTATGTGACGATATAATTTTTAAGTCATAAAATTGCAGACAACCATAAAATCGTTGGCTGGGGTTTATTGAGATCAATACAATGAACATCCAGTTCAGTAGAAAGGGGAATCATACAAATATCAAGGGAAAAGATGTCACGGATGACGTGAGAACACGCAAAACGCCATTTGATAACGCGCGCAATGTAAAACTGCAATAAAAAAATTAAGACGCTATTAAAGATATAGCTGCAAGTTCAAGTGAATTTTTACGTGCAAAATAACTAGAAAAAAAACGCTCGGAAGACTTCAATCATGAGGAAATAATCAGTTACTTTATGGAGGAGATTTAGTCAGATGAACGCAACCCAAGAGTTTGAAATCTACTCAATTGTTATTCCATGAGTTTCAATTCACTAGTACAGCTGTAAGAAAAATTGATAATGGTCTTCCAAGAAAAATAACGATGAAAATTTGATGATCGTTATATCGTTTTACAAGTGGAAAGAGACTGATAGTCAATAGGTATCATTGCTGCTCTGCAGCTACCAACGACAACGGGACAAGTGTTGGGGTTTATTACGATCATATAAAATCCGATGAAATGCGATTGAATTCAATGTGACTCTCTCTCGATTGATCCCTACTTATTGTGGCTTTGCCACTCGAGTTTCAGAAATAATTGAAACAAAATTTCTTTCACACGAATTAAAGTTACATGTATGGTTAAAGTGTACAAAACAGGCTAACATATCCTGAAAAGGGAATGTCACATACAGATCATTAAAAAATCGGAAGAAAAGAAAATTAAACCTCAGAGTTTTCAGATTTAAGTATTGAATTGGTATTCGAAAACGTATCGATTGGCCGACGTGAATGATTTTGTATAATTTTTGGATTACACTCGATCTCTGAATTTGAATGCCGTTTCAAAATCTGGTTGTCCATCCTTATTCTTGTTAGTATCTTATAGATATAGATTGATGCTCTGGACAGGTCTAATTTAGGTCATATATTTTCTTTATATAGGGTTGTGACGGATTTATACGCGTCATTTTTCAACTAATCCTCTTGGGGAAACTTTGGGGCCAGCATTCACGTTAATTCACAGCCTCTCAAGAAGAAACCCTGATATTTAAATTAGTTTGACTATATAAAGCCAAGGTTTTGTATATGTAATATAGAAGGAACCGGAGAGCTGTTGCGGTGATGCGTAGGTGAGAATATTAGAATATTTAATTTACAAATATAGGGCGAGTTAAGGAAATAGTTTTTAGGATATTAAATTATTAGACTGAGGATCTAAGATAGATTGAATGAGATTTAGTTATCGGATCATTAGCGCTTGTTCTCCTCTTCTAGTTCAC